>JABUQX010073290.1:0-2500 GCA_015478945.1 Trachelipus rathkii
TATTATTATTATTATTATTATTATTATTATTATTATTATTACTATTATTATTATTATTATTATTATTATTATTATTACTATTATTATTATTATTATTGTTATTATTATTATTATTATTATTATTATTATAATTATTATTATTATTATTATTATTATTATTATTATTATTATTATTATTATTATTATTATTATTATTATTATTATTATTATTATTATTATTATTATTATTATTATTATTATATTTATTATTATTATTATTATTATTATTATTATTATTATTATTATTATTATTATTATTATTATTATTATTACCGTAGTATTTAGTATTGTGAAATATTTTTAGGAGTTGGATTACTGTATGGAATGATTGTATGGATACTATTACTAGTAATATAACTGATTTTATTATTACTATTTTATCTGTTTTTATTAATAATCTATTACTGTTATTATTAATATTATTGTTATTGCTATGATTTATTATTATTATTATTATTATTATTATTATTATTATTATTATTATTATTATTATTATTATTATTATTATTATTATTATTATTATTATTATTATTATTATTATTATTATTATTATTATTATATATTTATAATTATAATTATAATTATAATTATAATTATAATTATAATTATAATTGTTATTATTATTTTTATTATTATTATTATTATTATTATTATTATTATTATTATTATTATTATTATTATTATTATTATTATTATTATAATTATTATTATTATTATTATTATTATTATTATTATTATTATTATTATTATTATTATTATTATTTTTATTATTATTATTATTATTATTATTATTATTATTATTATTATTATTATTATTATTATTATTATTATCATTATTATTATTATTATTATTATTATTATTATTATTATTATTATTATTATTATTATTATTATTATTATTATTATTATTATTATTATTATTATTATTATTATTATTATTATTGTTATTATCATTTTTATACTTATTGTTATTAATTATATTTCGGGTCTCAAAGGACACGACACTGTGTTGAAATTAGTAGACCCATTTCAGATACTATGGAAATTATTTTATGTTATTATAATTAATTGCTATAATGAAGTTGTAAAATATTGGACTATGTAAATAATGTAATTTTTCTTCTCTGAATAAAGATTTTGAAATAAATTGCAATTATTATTATTATTATTATTATTATTATTATTATTATTATTATTATTACTATTATTATTATTATTATTATTATTATTATTATTATTATTATTATTATTATTATTATTATTATTATTATTATTATTATTATTATTATTATTATTATTATTATTATTATTATTATTATTATAATTATTATTATTATCATTATTATTATCATTATTATTATTATTATTATTATTATTATTATTAGTAGTAGTAGTAGTAGTAGTAGTAGTAGTAGTAGTAGTAGTAGTAGTAGTAGTAGTAGTAGTAGTTGTTGTAGTAGTAGTAGTAGTAGTAGTAGTAGGGGCGATAATGCGATGGTCGTAATAATAGTAGGAGTAGTAGTAGTTGTAAAAATCATAATAATAATAATAAAAATAATAATAATAATAATAATAATAATAATAATAATAATAATAATAATAATAATAATAATAATAATAATAATAATAATAATAATAATAATAATAGTAGTAGTAGTAGTAGTAGTAGTAGTAGTAGTAGTAGTAGTAGTAGTAGTAGTAGATAGATTATAGAGAAAGAAAAGCTAGGAGGTAAATTTGTCAACCTGAGATTCACTCCAGCAAAAATTCAATCGGAATATTGTTGATAAAAGCAATTATTATTATTGAAGGTTTAATACGAGTCAAAAAGAGTGGAGAGTTGAACGATGAGCTTAAATGTGAATATAGAGAGACAAACAGCAGAGGATGCCGTTGATCAAATAGTAAAAATAGGTTAGAAAATAGGACAACTTTGTTCAAAACCACAATTGACAGTAAAGGAAGAAGTCGCTCCATCAACAACGGCCGATGTATATCTAATGATTAGAGGAAAAAATTAGTCATGAGTGAGCAAAGTGAAGGAGGAAAATCAAAGGAAGTCAGTTTGGAGAGCAACGGCATATGTCATATTCACTCAAAAGCTTTGCCTACTGTATTTCAAGGTACACTTTACTAATACAAAGCTCTCCATAATCCATAAGGGCAGACAACCATAGATTAATTAGAAAGATTGAAGAGTAAATAGCCATTTGACCTCGTTCGTCGAGAGCCATACTGATGATCGGAGAGAAGGGAATGATACTATGATTGATCAGAGAAATAAATATAGATTCAAAGATTTTTGACAAACTAAGTAGAGATATAGGTCGATAGAAGATAAACGCGAGAATAGAGTCGACTATGGTGGAATTAATTGGTTAAAGGAAGCCAAAGAAATTAGTCTTTCCTGTAGGAACAATTGATTTTAGGTAAACTTTCATCATAGCGAATAATAGGAGGA
>JABUQX010073290.1:5000-7500 GCA_015478945.1 Trachelipus rathkii
GGCATGATTGAATGTGCTAAAAGCAGATGATGAGGTCTCAAAACAAAGATGTTTAGAATTATATAAGGAGGAGGAAAAAAGCAAGACTGAAAGTTGCTGACGTAGGAGAAAAAATGAGGAAAATGAACAGTTTGGAAGTAGGATGAATGGGGACTTACAAGGGAATAGGAAGCTTTTCTGGAAGGAAACGCAAAACGTTAAGAATGAGAGTAAGGAGAATCTGAATAGAATAACGAATAGGGATGGGGCTTTCGTAGCTGATGAAGTGGATGTGAGAAGAGTGTGGAGGGAGCACTACTAAATCTTCCTAACATTGGCAGTAATGAAGAGGTGATAGTGAATGTGTGTGGGTTTGATGGCGCAAGAAGGAATAGGTATTTTGGAGACCAGGTCTATAGTAAAGAGGAGATAATGGGTAGTGTGG
The DNA here is from genome assembly GCA_015478945.1 of Trachelipus rathkii. Taxonomy (NCBI): domain Eukaryota; kingdom Metazoa; phylum Arthropoda; class Malacostraca; order Isopoda; family Trachelipodidae; genus Trachelipus; species Trachelipus rathkii. The sequence continues at coordinate 5,425 of JABUQX010073290.1, forward strand.
GAAAGTTGAAGAATGGTAAATCTGCAGGTATGGATGGAATTACTGATGGAATGATCAGGAACGGAGGCGAGATGGTGATTGAGTGGATTTGGAAGTTGTGTAATAAAGCGTTTATGGAGGGTATAGTTCCGAGAGATTGTAGGAGAGCAGTAAAAGTACCCTTATATAAGGGTAAGGGGGATAAGGGGAACTGTAGGAACTGTAGGGGAATTAGTTTATTGAGTGTTGTAGGGAAGATATATGCTGGTATTTTGGTTAAAAGAGTACGTAGAGTAATTGAAGGACTGATTGGCGAAGAACAAGGTGCATTTAGAAGGGGTAGAGGATGTGTAGATCAAATTTTCACATTGGAACAAATGATTGAGTAAATGAGAGAAAAGAAGAATAAATTATATTTAGGTTCAATGGATTTGCAACAGGGTATGACAGGATTATTAGTGAAGCTCTGTGGCAGGTGTTAGTGATATTTGGTGTTGATGGTAGGCTTTTGAATGGAATCAAAAGTACGTATGACGATAGTGAAGGGTGTGTAAGAATAAATGGAATCGAAAATGGTTGGTTTAATATAATAGCGGAAGGGACTAAGTCTTGAATGAGCTAGGGTTTCGCATGAGGGTATGTTGTTAACTAAAAAGTATTGATCTAAGATACAAAGTGTTCAGAAGAACAATCTTAGGGGCATGTTAGGTGTGAGAAGAATTGACAAAATGAGGAATGAACGCATTATGGAGTTGTGTGGTGTGAAGGAAGAAGTAAATGTGAAAATAAAAGACAGTACATTGAGATGATGTGGTCATGTAGAAAGGATAGATGATAATCGATTGGTTAAGCGGATGTATAGTGGTGAGTGTGCTGGGAATCGATCGGCTGAGAGACCGAAAAAAATGGATTGAGTCAGTAAAAGAATGCCTGAAGAAAGGAATGTGAGTTTGGTAGAGGCTAGAAGAAAAGTGCATAATATTAGTGAATGGCGGGGTTTTGTAAGGGGTTTGGTTGTGGGATTTGCCCAGGGGATGAACCCCACATTGACGAGATACCATAGTGAGGGTTCGTCGCAGTCTCGTGAAGCCTCAGGGTGGGTTTTTCTGATTCGATGATTTCTCAATGGGGATATAAAAGGGACGGTAAACGGGGACCTTTCTTTTTGACTTGCGTCATTATCTTCAACTGCTTTTATGTTCCGGTGTATGCTACGCACCTCACTCCCAATCTGAGGATAGGAGAAAGATAATTATATATATATATATATATATATATATATATATATATATATATATATATATATATATATATATATATATATATATATATATATATATATATATATATATATCTAAAAATATATATATATATATATATATATATATATATATATATATATATATATATATATAAATTATATCATATCTGGTGGAAAAAGGACAGAGGCCTAGACAAAACTTTCGGGAAATGGGGAACCCCATTTCCAGATCCACATAAAAGGTTGGCATACCCCGGTACAAGGTATTTGAAAGTAAGACTTTTCATGGCTTTACTAGTAGATTACCAAACTGGAAAGAGTATAGAGGAAAAGTCAGAGGTCAGAGGTCAGAGGTCAGAGGTCAGAGGTCAGAGGTCAAAGAGCCGGTCAGTGAAGGGATGAGATTATGCGGAAAAGAGAGTCACAAGACTGATCCTCGAAAGAGGAGGTATGCAATTAAAAGTTCAGAAGAGGTATTTTTTTATTTTTTTATTTTTATTTATTTATTTATTTTTATTTTGTAATATCAACAGATAGAATAATGAGAGTGATTCATCAATTAAAATGCGAGGAAAAGATTGGAAAGATCTTGCTAGGGTGAGAGTGGTGACAAGCTCGAAACTCAACTTTTTTAAGAGGAGCTGTATGATTGGGACAACACCAGAAATGTGATGCATATTTTATTCAAGAAATAATAACACCACTATAGAGAGAAAGTAATTGGGGTAATCTGAAGAAGTTCTGAAGGAGACGCCGTTAAACCTAATGTTTTAAAAAGCTAGAGAGGCAATGTGTTTCTTCCAAGAGATGTCACAAGCAAAAGGAATTATCAAATA
>JABUQX010073290.1:15000-17500 GCA_015478945.1 Trachelipus rathkii
GGAAACACAGAAGATGGAAGTGAATTCCACAGAACAGAGGTGGCAGGAAAGAAGGAAGCACCGCAGCGAACTAGTCTGGAGTTACCAATATCAACACAAAACTCATGTGCAGATACAGCACCTCTTGTACTACGAGGGCGACGTAAAGGTGGTGGTACGCGGGTGATAAGTTCCCTCGAGCACCTGCCACTACGGTACCTATAGAAAAAGGCACCAACATCACGCCGCAAAGATAGAGGGTCAAGTGAACTGGAAAGTATGGGACAATTTATAAGCCTTTGGCCTTGGACTCGACCCTATCTAAAAGCCGGGTGAAACCAGAGCCCCCAAATATGCGAGAGCAGTACTCCATACAAGGGCGGATGAGGCCCTTGTATAGCTGGAGTAACGGAGAAGAGGAAAAAAGTCTCGCAGTCTAAACAGAACTCCCAGTTTCTTTGAGGCCGCCTTAGCAACCATTGTGATGTGAGGTTTCCAAGACATTTTTTTGTTTATGTTAAGGCCAAGGATGTTTATATTGTCAACAGGAGACGAGAGAACCGTCGAAAGAGATAGGAAAGTTGGAAGGTGTCTTAGAGAGGGAGATTTGTAGAAGTTGAGTTTTTAAAGAATTGAATTTCACAAGGTTCAGACGACCCCACCCGGAAATTCTATCCAGATCAGCGAGAATAGAATCGGAAAGATTAAGACGAGGCAATTCTAGAAGTAAAAGAAGGAGCAGAATTGAAATGAGTTGAAGAATGAAGGGTCGAGTCATCGGCATATGAGTGAATAGAGTTAGATGTGCAGGTGAGAAGATCATTAATGAAAAGTAGGAATAAAGTAGGAGATAAGACAGAACCCTGAGGAACACCACTATTAACAGAAAAGGAAGAAGAAGTCGCCCCATCAACAACAGCCGATATTGAGCGATTTGAAAGAAAATTAGACATAAGTAAGCAAAGAGAAGGAGGAAACCCAAAGGAGGGGAGCTTGGAGAGCAGTGACGCGTGCCATACCCGGTCAAATGCTTTGATATGTCAAGCGCCACCACGCAAGTCTCCCCGTAGTTCCTAAGGGCGGAAAACCATAAATCAGTAAGATAGGAAAGTATACCGCCAGTAGACCTCGAGCGCCGAAAGCCGTACTGGCGATCGAAAGAAGTGAATGAGATTCCAGATGATCTAAGAAATGAGAGTTGAGAAGAGTTTCAAAGATCTTAGATAGAATACAAGTAAGAGCTATAGGGCGATAGTTTGAAGGAGCGGCTTCCCTTTTTCGGAACAGGTTGGACATGTGGCGTGCTTCCAACACTGAGGTAATTAATATTGAGACAAAGAAAATATAGCGGAACGAAGGGCGGGGACAGCACGGAAGCACACTCCTCAAAACTCGGGGAGGAATGCCATCCGGGCCACCCGCCTTCCTAACGTTCATAGATTTCAGGAGCCCATGCACGCGATCGAATGTAATCACAGGCAAAGGCATAGGACACCTGAGAGGAGAAGGAGGAGGATGAGGAATGCCAGAATCGTCCAGGGGTGAGTTAGAGGAAAATAGGAGGCCGAAGAGAGATTGACCTTTTCAGTTGAGAATTAGCAACAGAACCATCAGAGTTGAATAAGAGGAGGAAAGACAGATTTACAGAAGTTGTTAGAGATGTTTTTTGGCAAGAGGCCATGTAAGATTTGTCAGTAGGAGAACCAAGGAGGTTAGCGCACTTTCGTTTAATGAAATCCTTCCGCTTGCTGTCGAAGAGTATCCCTGCAACGATTTCTAGCAGAATGAAAATTAGCAAGAGTGATAGGAGAACGAGAATTTTTCCACCCCCGATACGCACTGTCTCTAGCCTGAATGGCCAGAGAACAAGCACGATCGAACCATGGATTATGAGGAGAGAAAGATTTAGTCGAATAGCGAAATGAACCCTACTCATCCCATCAACGATTACAGCTCCTACCTTATCGGCAGAAGTCGAAGCGTCACCAGAGACAAAGCAGTCATTCTAATTATAGTTAGCGTAGAAGCAACGCAATGCCCCCAATCGGCCCGATCAAAGCCAAAAATACGCTTGGGGCAGGTTGGAAAAACTAGAAAGAATTAAAATAAAGAGCAAAAGTTTGTAGTCAGATTACCGATGGGAGCGAAAGTGGTGTATTTTAAGAGAGAAGGACTAGTGGTGAAACATAGGTCAAGAGTGTTCAAGAATTGGTTGGACGATCCGGAATGTGTGTAGGTTCTTTAATTAGTTGCTCCAGATCGTTGAGAATGCTGAATGATTCGGCCTCCTCCCCACCTAAAACAGTATGAGAGGACCAACCATTCAGTGTTGTGTACATTGAAATCCCCTAAATAGAGGACCTCAGTAATTGGATGAGAAGATATAAGAGCTCGTGAGAAGTAGCCATAAAAAAAACAAAAAACATATCGGTTCTATTAAGAGAACAGTAGAAAAAACGCAAGATTATCGTAAGAGTATGAAGAAACATGTTAAGCCAGAGAACATCGATAGGAGATTCAA
>JABUQX010073291.1:0-27500 GCA_015478945.1 Trachelipus rathkii
ATAATAAGGGTTAGGTGAAAGAAAGAAGAAGATATAGTCATATATATATATTAAAATTATATTATATAATATAATATATATATATATATATATATATTACTCTGGAATAAACTAAATATAAACGTAATAATATAATAATAAAAAAAAAATAAATAAAAAAAAACTTAAAAAAATTATTAGTAATAAAAATCCCTTAAAATAATTAATAAATATAAAGGTATTAAATAATAATCATGATAGTCGGAGTGACTACTATCAAATTTTATATAAATTAAGGAAAAATAATTTTAGTACAGACGCGAAGCGAAATTATTTACTGCAGTTTAATATTTAAATATATTAATTCTGTTGAAATATTTCATGAATTATGAATATTAAGTTTACAGTTAAAAGCCACCTGTTATTTTATGTTGACAAACATTTAACCGGATTTATACTGGTCCTCACATAACATTTATATACACCTTTTTCATAATGCAACTATAAGACAAGGAATTATAAGTGATAAGTCAGTCTCTCCATGGTTATTACATATCTTTCGATTTACTTCTCCTATTCTGTCAACATAACTTTCATGACGAAATACTGCTAGTTTCATTATGAAGGATTGCAGAATTCTACATCATTTTGTGCCAACGCACAAGAACCCAATCACCTCTAAAACGTCTCCAAAGGTCGTACCAATTAAACCTTAAATGATTGTTAAATTTCTTAGAATAATTCGAATAAACTTAGAAATTAATCAAAAATTGGGTAATTCTTTGTATATTGCCTAAACTGTTTGCCGAACACATGTTTCTCCTAACCCATCGTGTCATTTCACGAGGTGAATAGACGTAATGTGGCTGCATGTCCTGAGTAAATTTCTCTTGTGAAATTAAATAAAATTCTACCATAGCATTGGTTAGTGGATTGGCAAAGGATCTAATAAATAAAGAAACAAAATGTTATATTCCAGCAACGAATTTCATAAAGATGTATTCGTGCTTTGAATCCTTAAATAAAAAATTAGAATGAAATCTATATAGACTTTTTTTTACTGACTATTTACCTCAAAGATGGAATGATTCTAAGCATAGCACGATTGAAAGTGCCATAAATCTGTTTCAAGGAAAGTTCTCCTGGATAATCAACATACACAACAGGAACATGACGTAAGAATCGATGTGAAAGTGGCTTTCTTCCGGGATCAGTTGGAGGGTTACAGGCACCTACAAACTGAATACGTTCTAATTTAACCCACGCTTGATCTGAGGAAAAGATTATCAATTTTCAAGAACATGTTTATGACTATAAAAATTCAACTAAACATTTAACACAGACAAAGCCTATTTAACCATTAAATAAGCTTTAAGGGAAATTGCATATACTCAAAGAGTTAACCTTTTTATATTAAAATACCTGAAATACGATAGAATCCGCCATGCTCCACCATCTGACGCAGAAAACTAATAACTCTCTGAGTTCCATATTTATCCATATCAGGTAAATTTATCTCATCACAGAAAACAACTAACCACTTTCCTAGCTGCACGGGTGAAAGAATAATGCCATTTGGAGTTTTTCTATATTCACAATAATGATCAAAGGTTTTTAAAACGAGTTCTGGATTAGTTGCACTTGAAAAGTTTAATCCAACTACTTCCAAATCAGGAAGAGCTCTCAATGCTGAGAAAAGAGTCATAGTTTTTCCAGATCCAGGCGGACCACATAACACTAAGGGCTTATGTTCTGCCAACCATGTATATAAGAGAGCTTCATGTCTCACGGTATCGACAGTAGGAACCACAACATCAGGAGCAGCCACTTTATGAGTTTCAACTTCCATAACAGGAACTTTGGCAGACCAAAGTACCCATTCCCCATTAATATTTACTTCATAGTCTATCAATGATACGTCTCCAGGTGGGAGTGCTATTGTGGTTGAATTTCGTATAAAATCTCCCATATCACTACGGGCTTTCAGTTTTCCATCACCGGCAAAACTCCAAATGATAGAATAAATTAAGGCCTTAGGAATGTACCTTTCTAACTGATCGGACTGCATCGGTTTTTACTATCACCATTGTGAAAAAAGAGCTTCACGCACAAAAATCACATGTGGATATTATATGTTATAGGACTATTTAATGGGAAGAATTTTTCGTTATAGCCTAACAGATTTGTCGTTATGTCATAAACGGAGTATTCTTGGACGTAAAGCGGTTCTCATCGAGAGGAGCTCGCCACTTCATACGAAAAATGGTTTATTTAGGTTCGATAGCGACTCAGGGCCAAAGCAATATACTGTCGAGTCACATTGATATGACAGAAAATGTGGCCATAAACGTAGAGAAGAATATAGCTACTTTACATTATATTAAATATAAGGTGGATATATATATATATGCTTATTATATTCAGGGAGCTTTAATTATAATACTACAAAACACTTTATTATAACACCTACTTATGTACCCGTAGAGTTATCATTACAAGAGTTAGGGCGGAAGTATACTTTGCCTACAGTAGAGTGAATATCTTTAGGGACTCATAAAAAAAAAATGTATGAAAAGGGGTTTAAAAAGTACAGTTACATTAACTTTATATAAAACTATAATTATTTCACATTTATACTTTACTAAAGTCAATGATAACTAATAATTTAAATAACTATGGAAGTAGGTAAAGATATTATTTATCTCTTCTCTTGGAATCAGACTCTTTATTCTTGAAAACTATTATTTCTTACTCTTATATTGATCTTATCAAATAGGATAACTTTCTTTAATTCGAGGAGATTGTAGAAAGGATTATCCACGACAGAGGATTCATTGCTTCACTAGATTTTATCACTACTTATGATAGCAAACATAACCATGCGGTTAGAGATATTAACAAAGAGGTGCGTTGTGCCAAGTTTTGGAACTTCAGATGTTTGTATGCCACCCTACCATAACGGTATAAGCCCTCTAATTTTTTTTTTTTAACACATTTTATGTGTAGCTCAACGTGGCACAAAAATATATACTCTGCTTTGTATAAATTATATCATAAAGTTTTTTAGTTAATATTTGTGTGGTGAAATACAGTGCGAAACAGATACACTTTGACACACGATATGATAATACACTGTTGAGATGGGAACTAAGGAAAGTCGGTCCACTATTTTTTTCTTGTTTTTATGAGTATGTTATTTGGGATTATCACTGATCGAGCTAATTGCAACGGGCAGTGTGCTAAGACAATTATTGCGTGAAGACACCTCTCTCATGGAGAAATCTATTGACATTCTTGCTCATATTAACAATGCACAGCAGGACATTTAGGTCACGCTTTCCTTTCCATACACCTTAAACCGACTACTTATTTTTTCTTTTATTTTCACAAAATAAATACGTGTATCTTTACCCAACTACTACTTGCTCCGAATTGTATTCGATACTGATTGCATGAAAATATTATAAAAAGTTTTTATAATCTCAAGCGAAGTTATTTATTAGATTTGCCAAAATTAAGTTATCTATTGAGAGTTAATATTGTGTTAATAATAACTTCAATACTTTTTTATGCCTTTATTATAGGTAACTTTATTATATTAAAATATATCGATAAGAGCATTTTACTTAGTATTCTAAACTAGAAAGTGTTAAAACCTAAAAAAAAAAATCATAGAACTGATGATTACTACCCCTTACTTTAAAAGTTAGGAACCCCTACGCGTAACGACCCTTTAACAATTTAGTCTAAGATTTTTCAATTAAATTGAGCATTACCGATTTCTCACTATATAGTTCTAATCTTTTTTTTTAGTATTACCAATTAACATAGACTCTCCTACATTTATTACATTTGCTGGCCATAAAACATAATATATTTGGGGGGTATATGAAGGATATTTTAATTGTAACTCAGTATTTTGATTATTATTAAATATATATTTTACTCAATTGTAAGTGAAAAATATTAAAAATTAATTGGGGAAATTTGTGGTTATTTTTGAATACTTTTTTTATTTTATCATATTAAATTGAGAATCAGTTATATTATGTAAATATTAACGCTTTTCATTTATTCACGACACACAAAAAAGCCTACCGTTTGTAAAGAACTTGCTACATATATTGGGCTTCTGTTCTAGAGGCTTAATCCTGCAATAAAGTTTATAGATAATTTACAACAAATAGCAACGGATTGTCACATTTCAAATTTGTGTGCAGATATTGCTGCTATTTTTTTGTACTCTCGCCGTCATACAGTCGTGGTTTTCTCGAATATACACGTATGTATGTGTTCATTCGCCTGATAGACACTCTTTTCATTGGACACACTTATAGCCACTCCTTGCCTTAGGTCACCAAATTTATAATATAAAAGGATTCTTTGAACAAGAGATATTTAAGTAGTTCGGCAGATAGTGAACTTTAGCACTCATGTTGAAATGGTTTTGATGGAAATTATAAACGTACTTAAATTATTAGCAAAAATTAATAGTTGTAATTGTCTACTTCTTGTTCCCTATAATTATATATAATTATTTACATGATACTTTACAAATAATACAATGACCCTCCATATGTAACTTCCCAAAAGGTGATTCATTTCATTCTTTATTACATTTTATGATAAAAATGTTATGTACATTTCAAATAAAAGATTTCATTAATTTTTTGAATTGTAGAGGCCATAAATCGAATTTTAATTAATTTTCTGACCTTCAGTATTTTTATCATTTGAAAGTTTCAACATATAAAATTTTATATATTTACAAGCTTGTTATAAATTAAAGCATGTATTTAAAATATTACTTTAACAATTTTTTCAATATTTTATTAGGTCTAAAGATTTATATACTTGCATAAGTTAGATCGGCTAAGTATTTAATGATTAAATTTATTCTGTCACTGGTACCTATATATAAGTAATATATTATAAAAAGGTTCACTTGATTACATACTGTAGTTCCTCCAATACTCAATACCACATATATTTAAAACCCTCTTTTGGTAGTTAATTCAACAATCTTTTACCTTTGACCAATGTTACATTAGTTTTGACTCTATTCTCTTTTCTTAATTCAAAATAGGTATATATTATCATCCTCTTGTAAAACGAAGCAAATACTTCAATAGTCCGGTCTTTGTTAGCCAATGAACCTAAAAGAAGATTTGAGAAAATTATGAAACTCATTGACTGCCCTCAGTTCAGTCTAAATAGACCAGTACCACCTCTTTATAAATTTTTCTCAGTGATGAATTACTTGGCTACAATTTCGATACACTTTCTCCAGAGGATTTAAAAGGAGTGATGGCTCTCTAGCACGTACCTTCTTCTTCAATACCTAGTGGTGCGAAGCTGAACCATGTTGTTAGAACCATTTTATCTCGTTTCGCTCGGTAAGGTTAAAAGATCGGCATTTTAGCCACACCACTACCTATTTTTGCGACCAACTGTCTTCACATAAAAAGAAACAGTAAAGCTCCACTTTTCTAACATCTCTGCCCTGTGATTACATATAGGCTCTCTGAACCAGAACACTCTAAAATTTTCTCTCATCGTAGAACCAGGGGCGATTCTTTTATCCAGTGAGTCAATTCTTGACAATCAATTCGGTTTCTAAGTATCATCTTTCCTACTTATTCAGGGTAAGCATCTTGGATTGCTATATATATTATCATCTTCATTTTCCACAATTGACCAAAAAAATCTCAACTACTCGGCAGCCAATCCCTTCTCTCTACTTCGAGCGTAGGCATTTTTGTATTATCTCATTTTACCTTCGTTCCAGGCTTTGTCCAAGACATATTCTCTAACTTTATTTTAATAAATTTAATTTTGTTTCTTGTTTAAAGGCAAATTGCATATTCTCACGAACTAACACGACGATATTAGATCTCTGTCGACACAAGCTTATTCAAGTCCTGATCAGATCACTCCCAATTACTATCTTCGTAGCGTTACCAAAATGTAAAGGTTCACTTTATGAATTTGATTAACGCTCTCTGTTTTTAGGAAATATCATTGTTTCTGTTTACTAACACTTTTGTTAACTTTTGTGCAATGAAGCCTGATGGTTGACACAGACACTCCTGATCCTCTTGAGAGAATCTGTGGTAGTGTCATCGGCAAAAGTAATGCGCCTTTACGGATTAACCCTCCGAATATTTATAGATATTTAGCAATCGGGAAACATGCCTCCTCAGCTGAAGGTATGATCAGTGTAAGCCTTACTTATCACAGATATAGGGGACCATTAAAATTAATGACCCTTTGTTAAATACTCATATAACAATAGACAGAATTATATAACAAATAATCAACCTCTTAATTTAGTCGGTTCTCTTGGTGGTGATTCCTCTCATTCCAAACCTTATTGGTACATATCTTCCACCATAACCAATTCTCAGAAGCTAGCTTCTCTTTCCCGATTCTTTTTAGTGCCACATTTGCACAGCATTGACACTACCCTGTTCAATCCGTACTTTGCTCACCAGTTTTCTAATATAGCAGTTTACAATTCATTCAGCGTAGGAGAGGCTGGTCCTCATTGGCCTTCATTCCTCGAATTTCTACCAAGCTTCTGTTACTACGCATAATATCATACTTTTCATTATAGAATACTTTCCTCACGCAAATTTCCATGAAATTTAGTGTCTTCTACTACCGATTCTTTGCTCTTAATTGTGTTTCCCTTCTCCACACTTCCACATTTCATCCAAACATTACTTTGTTCGTTGAAATTAAAGAACGGGTGCCACTAAAGTCGACACAGGCAATAACTAGAACCAAACTTTCATACGTTGTTCCGCCGGGACATTTTGGCATAGGAATTTTGAGGAGAATTCTCTCATGAAGTGGTTGTCACCATTATACTTCCCAATCATATCAACAATTGCTGTTCAGTCATAACTCAATTCTATTTTCATTGATTAATCTTCTGATTCCTTTCATAACCTCATCCTATAAACAATTGGAAATAACAGGGGCGTAGACATGACTTAATCAACCTTCTCTTTCTAGCTTCTATCTGCGCTGGTAAAATAATTAACATAAGATCTAAGTATATATGTAATAGCAACTTTCTCACCTGAGTAGCTCTCCTACTTTTTTCACAACCAAAACAGCACCAAAAGCAGCTTAAAAGTTAAGAAGTTACGATGTTTGTTAGTATAAACTTTGTTCAGTTATTAATTTCAATACATAGCAAATGCACTCAGCCATACACATGTTAAATATACGCAAAATAAGGAATTGTGATATATCAAACTAACAAAAACTAGACCACAGATTAACGTTAATTAAAATGTAAAAGTATTAAAAGGTAACTTGCAACATTACTCAAACACGCAAGTCCACTGTTGGACATTATTTTTAACTACTGGTTAGGAGATTTAATTTATATAACTACTTAATATATAATATGAAAATGTGTAAAATTTATATCCAAAAGAGTAAGGATACTTGCACTCGCAACTAATGCAATGGAAATCGAATTGGCAGAACTCGGATTTTCGCAATTTAACCATCTCTTAAGAAGCTACAGCTGAATGTGGTCTATCTAAACTTCAGCCGTTACCAATATTTTGATCAGCTGCCACGACCCTCAGGTAAATTTTCCCACCACTAAGTTCTTCTATACGACAGACCCAGTCGATATTAAGCATCAAATAGACTCTCAAGAGATGAACCTATAAAAAATAATTAATGTTTTTTTTTTGTTGGCCTGTGTTAAAAATGTTGGTAACAGCAGATTTAATTCATGCAGCTTATATGAAAATGGTTTACAGATTGTTTCTGGTCATCAAATAAAAAAAAAGAAAATTGCAATTTAAAAAGGTATTTTCCTACTATTTGTTTTCACTGGAGAATATAATTATAGAGGCTGCAAATTTCATTTTGAAGAGCTAAATAGGGACCTGCAAAATCATTCTTTAGGCATATCAACTTTGAGACTTTCTTTTTTTACATATGTACACATATTATGGTGTTGATTTGTAATTGAAAAGCCATAATTTATTCAAGCTTATAATTTATTTCACTTAACATTCCACTTCAAGGGAATGGAAATAATAATGTGTATGTATTATAATTAGTATATTTTATACTATATAATATATATAATATTATATTATTATATAAATTAATTTAATTAATATATATTATATGAATATATAAATTAATATATTAAATATATTATAATATATTAATATAATTTATATATATAATTTATATATCATATAATTAATAATTAATTTTAATTATATTAATATATAATATAATATATTTAGTTTTATAAATATTTAAAATAGGAAAATTTTTTACAATATATAATTTATACATTATATTAACCCTTTTAGATTCGCATAATATATTAAGGAATGGATGGACAAAAATCTTACCCAATTATAGGACTTCATGTTAAAGGATAAGGGGTGGGGAATAGGGAAAAGCAATATCGGGATAACAGGGCAAATAATAATTTAAACATAATATAATATGGAGAATTAAATACAATTTGCATACCTAAGGAACGTGCCGTGAATAAACTCGATCAGTCTATACCCAATTCTCTGGTATCTTATAGGGTCAATAGTAATATAAACACCAATTATAGAGAGTTCTTTACTCAATATATTTTTAGGATCAAATTAACTCGATGAGCGACCTACCTTTCACTTACCTTCAATAAACGTTCATATATATATGAGCGTGACTTTTTATAAGTAAGTAATATCTATGCAAGGCTGTATAATTTTTCACATAAGATCACTAACTTGCGTAAACATCAAATAAACCTTTCTGTTAACATTTGAACTGAAATTAATAATGGTGATATGAGAACATAGAGTGCTATAATAAATAATTATAATGAATTATGATTTACAAAAAAAATTAGACAATGATAAATAAGTTCATAAAACACTGATAGTTGTCATATTGTTGATTCGATTTATTTGTGGCACACAAACTTACTCACTACATATATATATATATATATCATTATATTATATATATATATATATATATATAACGTTCAATAAACATAAAAAATATGAACTACATAATACTTAAATTACTTATAAACACATCACTAATTAATTTTCTAGCATATCTATAACAAACATATTAAATTATTATATAATAATACAATAAACATATAATTTTAATAAATACGCTTATGAATAGCCGGGTAGTGGTAGTGCAGCTTCACAACTAAAATTTCAATTAATAAATTACTTAATAATTACAATCTCTCGCATCATTTCTCACCTTTGCACCTTCTTTATGATATATCCATTTTATGCGTGGATTTAAAAAAAATAATATTTTCGACAACATACTCATCATAGGACCTATCCCTCACCATCAATTTCTTCTTCGATCATATATAAGCAGCACTTTCTCTCTCACTCATTCCAGTCTCCCAGCACCCATTATAAATACTCATAGTATAATTTACCGTGGGATACTTTATCAAAAATTAATCTAAAAAAGTTACACTATTTTCCTCCAATACTTACTGTATACCCATTTACACTTCTAAAGGAAGAGAGTACGAGACAATACACAATAAACATAACATAAACATCTACTATTCTCCATACATTATCCTCTTATGTTCCATAATTCATTCTCGGTGGTTGATATATACTGTAGCATCAGAATCGCCTACCAAACATCTTTACTGACCATCCCATATACATCTCACCCTTTCCCGTCTCTCTCAAGTGACTACTGCCACCAAACCCATTATACATTGCCCCAATGACAAACTCCATCTCACTACAGTATAATGCAGCTCAACGTTATTCATTGGTCATAATTAAATGCTTCAATCAAGTCACCAATATCATTTAGTTATTATACTCAAAGACAAGAGGACAACGTATTTTAACATCACATACAACCAACCTTACAACTGCAAAAAATATTAACAATTAAGGGATGAAAGTGTCATAAAAAAAAAAAACACTATAAGTATAGTCTCATAAGATACCACTTTTATCAATTCATTATCAATAACTAAATACTTATTTACCAACTTTATTACTTTAGGACCCTTGATTATTATATCTATTATAATATTATAGTATTATAATGATATACTCATACCATTGTTATATTATATTACAGTCAATACTTAACTATAATATATATATTAGTTATAGTCTACTAATATGTATATATATATTATATATATATAATATATATTATTATATATAGGGTTATATACTATATAAAGATTTTCAATACATTTTATACATCATATATTTGGGGTTTCTACTATTTCCTAATTCCACCACTAAAGGGTGGCCAAAGACGGGTGGATCGATTGCGAAAATTTCTAACTAAAAGGATTGGGAGTAAATATTTATATTCGCTGTTCAGTTTCTCAATAATATTTTTTACCTGTATCCTCCATTGAGCCACTTGCTCAGTCCTTCTCACGGCACAACACACCAAACAAATAACTTTTTGCAAACTAGAAGAACGTGATAAAATAGATTAATTAACACAGGCTAGTCTTAAAATAGGGGGTATTTTGATTTTCAAGGTTTAGTATAAATTTTTATTAACTCTCTTAAATCTCTCTCACTTTCCAATAATACTAATCCACATACGCTCCAGAGAGTCTTATGTCTACTAAAATGCTAAACTCTCACATTATAATTCACAGGATATTCCTTTTCTGGCTACGTGTATTAAATTCTCTATTGTATAAAATAATCGTGATAAACTTCATTTCCCGTGGCACTATTACAGCCTTTCACTACACGAAATCCATCCTCAATAAACCTCACTCTGACTACTCTTTCTACCTCTCTTATACTAATTATTGACACAACTCCTACTCTAACATCTCTAACCCCATCTCCCGCTTCTACAGTCTTGTTTCTTGCTGTTCTCTCTCAATTCCTGAGCAACACTCATATCACTGAAAATGCCAATGATAGAACTGAACACTGTATCAATTGGATTTATCTTAAGATCCTCTCGCAACACTTCGGAACCATTCGTCTCGCACAACCTTTGAAATTAATATCTGCTTATATCATTATTGTCCAACATTCATTGTATACACCTCTGCTCAACTTCCAATTCTTAATATCCCAAGTTAAAATTATATATACTATCTTACACACCTGCCCCTTAGTCTTTGAAATTGTCTTTCAGTCCAATATTAGAAGATAAAAAAAAACATAGTGCGATAATTATTACTTGAGTAGATCGTTTAAAAATTTGCAATTTCATATCACAAGATATTAGGAATAATATAATGTAACTCAATTGTTATACAGTGTACAGCATAAAAGTTATACCCTCAATCTAATTCTTATAAACTATTTACATAAAAACGATCTTTTTGTTAGCCATGCTTCTGTAACAGTCAGGGCAAGTAAAAGGACAAAAACCTAAAAGCATTTCATTTACAATTGATATATATATCTCACTCACTCCTCTCTTCCCTCCTCCCTGCATCATTCCTCTGGCAGACACTCTACGTTTTTTCCTAAGATTTTAAATTTGTAAAGACAGCTAAACAGGATGTTTACAACTCTAACCACTCATCTCCCTGTCAATCTATATAACATGCCACTTCAATCTTTGCATACTAGATGAAAACCACATACTAATAAATTTACATTACTCGTAAGCATAACATGATTTTAATAGATAAAACTTTTTACAGGTTAAATGGTTGCCCTATTCAAGCTCATTAATGGCTCTAATTCTTCAATTTACCTCTTTGCTCTGGTAGGATTTTCAGCCAATGTTCTTTCATTGAGTATCTTCGATCCATCTTATCTCCCTCTTTTTTCTTTAAATTAACTCCCTAGATAATCGATTCACCTGCGCTTAACATCTCTCGCCAGCCAGAACAAGAACCCCGATTTTCTAAAGCACGTACATCCACACAAATAATCAGATTAATGAGACTGATTCGAAAGCTGTTCATCACAGAGTCTGAGAAGACAAAATAGTATTTTTAAAGGTTTGCATCATTATAATACCTTTTTTAAATTTTTGCAAAGCTATTTATGCTGAAACATAACCTTAACAAATAGATTTTAGAAGCAATTTTTATATGATAAAATATTAAATTATTTTAAGCAGCTAGCTAATTACATCTAATATAAATAGGAGTAGAAAACAAAAGCTGATAGCTTCAATATGAACACCGAAAAAAGGACGGCATAATATCATTGAAATATTATTTTATTATCAATACTTCTCAACACCTAAACAAAATCCCTAAGATTGGTCCATATGAACAATTGTACTTTAGATTAATACCTAATTCTTTTATTCCAGACAATACGTTTCACTATTCATATACGTCCATATTCCTCCACGAGCTAATGTATCGGTTCATACAACCATACCCTCGAATCGTTAAGACTTCCCTAGGCACACTCCAGAATTATCCTTTTACACTCCACCAAAGATTAATTACCGCACCAGGCCACCCTCTCCTCTCTACCATTTTCATCCACTAACTCTTTCCTACTACTTAATCTCTGAGTGCATCATGTACGTTTCCTTCCTCTTTCATTCAACATATACAGATCTTCAAAAAATCACTTATAGACACTCTTACATTTTCCATTGTTGCTTCACCCCCATCTCCCTCTATAACAAACTTCTTCATACCAACCGAGACTGTACTCCTCACAACATTCCTTACTCTTACTTATTCAGTTATATATCATTTAAACCACTCTTTTTACACACCCTCTCATATTACTCTCTATCAGATTTCCGCCAATCACAAACCGAATTATCCGCATCACTTTTATAGTGTTCACGCGCGCATAAGCATCTTCACTTGGGAAATCACTTTAGACTCAACCATTTTCACATTCTCCTATCCATCTCTATTACACTTCCACTCGCCCACCCGCCTAAAATACTTTCACAAACCCCCATCCTAATTTACACCAAAATTGATCAACCACTGGAGCCATTTTAGTCATTCACTCTTCCCTGCCTTCACTTACGCTATTAACTGATTAAACGCATTCACTTTTTTCGACTCCATTTATGTCTTACAACGCTTTCACTATTCGTTGTCATACTTTTCTGATGTCATTCAGAAGCTTTTACTATACCAATACCCATATATTCACTTGACACCTCGCCATAGGAGCTTTCCTTATTAATTTCGATGTCATGACGCCTGTCGCAGTAATGTCTTAAAACTCTAGTACATACCACAGATTTCTATTCTTCCTCTCTCTCGATTTTTCAATATCATAATTTAGTTATGTCTCTCAATGTAACTGACTCTTGATCCACACATCCCCTACCATTCTAAACGCACCTTGTTCTTCCCAATCAGTCCTTAGTAACTCGACGCACCCATCTATTTCGATCCACAACATTATCGTTCCCTACTACAAGCTATCTCTTCCCTATCAACACTCAATAAACTCATTCCCCTTATAATTCTCAGCTAACCTTAATATAAGGGATATATTTGCTCTCGCTACTCAAATCTCCCAGTACAGGATATATAAACCTCATAAAAGCCCTTTGTTCCAACTCTAATTCACTCAACCTCTTCTATCTTTCCTCCGTTCTTGATAATTTCCCCAGTAATTTTTTTATCTAAACTGCGATTTCCATTTCTTCCACACACAATTCCAGTCTATCCCCTTTTTCCTTTAATTACAGGGGAACGCAACTTTCTCAACTAACCCTAAATCCTCCTCGTCCCCAAAATACCTATCTCTTGGGGCTCCATCTTGCACTTTATATTATTCCTTCTTCTTATTCAATGTTATACATATACTCAAATATATTTCCTAGGGGGATGGGTTAACAGGGACTAGTCATTGGTTTCGGGTTCGGAGTAATCGGCCTCCTATACTTATTGAGATGTGTATATATAACCTATACAGGTATTGTTAAAATGGCCGCATTAACTTAGCGATACTTTCTTACTCATTTGGCCGTGAACCAAAATTATGAGTGAACCCTGCCTCCCATTAATTTTACGATTTGCATAAATCAATTAATCTATCATAGTTTTCTCTGATCACTAAGATAATGTAGATATATCCGAAGTTCACTGTTTATTTTGATCTTTGTTCACGCACTTTTTCTCGGATTTTCCTCTTTTTCTAATCTTTATCGCCATTTTTAGACGCGTTTTTCATCCAACCAGTTTGCAGCACCATAGTGTCAATAAAGTTTCCTATTTGGACAAGTAATTTTTCTATTCTCACATTATATATTATTATATACTCCGAGTATTTATTCCCTCCATCTTTTTTAGTTTCCTTGGACCTAATAGTATCTTATCTTTTCTTCTTTCTTTTCGTACACATATTCTCGTCTCGAGAAAGCCGTGTGAGTGCTCTGAGTGGTTTTTAAATCTTGCGTGAGAGAATTTTATCTCACTTATATTTTTAGACTCTTGTGCTGTAAACTCTACGGGTATCTATAATACTCTCTTCGATTTTAAAATTTCAGATTCAATTCAGGTTATACTAGTTCGATAGCTTATACTCATAATCATTATTGGTCTCTTCTCTTGTCTTTTTCTATTTTTTTTTTTCTTTTTTCTCTCTTTTTCTCAGACTGTGCGGTGCGGTGTGCGTGTGCGTGTGCGTTGCGTGAGCGTGTCTCGCTGTGTGCCTGTATGATAGAGAATTTTGCACAGGCGTGCTTTCTCTATTTGCCACTTTAGACCAACATCATGGATTGACACTCTAACTCTGCATCCATTAAATAACTTCTCAACTCTTAAACCTAATTTTATGCTCTTGTCTGAACCCAGATGGCTAATGAATTCAATCTCCTCTAACTCGTTTAATATATTATCCAACTATAACTTATTTTATAATTTCGTTTGGACAGTGGTGGAGTAATGTGCCTAAATTCGTCTAATTAAACATTCTATGAACACGTTCTGACACACACCTCTCTCCCCATCTTAGCTTATTCCCCCACATGCGTATACAAGCATCCACTCTTAACACTTTATTTTATGCATCTGCTCAGCTTACTTGCTTTTCTCACATACAGAAACAGATTTTCAATGGCTCCTCTTTTTTGATATCAACCTTACTCATTCTCATCGAGCTGTTATATTTCTTCATCCCACTCTCAAATAACTGAGGTCCTCTATTCTAGGTTGCGCATTTTAAAATGTACTATATAATGCAGTATTTCGCGCCTCTTTCTTTCGTACTGATTTTTGTATGAGTGTGTGAGAACGTCCGAATCAGTTCAGTTTTCTTCCAATCGATCTGGAGCAAACTTTCAACGACTACCATATTTGATTCGTCTCTCTCGCCATTTCCAGGCTGTTCTATTCATATTTCGAATACTGACTTATTAGTCTTTTTTACCACTAGTCTTCTCTCTAATAAAATACCCACCTTGCGTCTTCACTAAAGATAATTCTTGATCCTCACTGATCACACTCTTTCTAATATCATATAGTCATTGATACTTTCTCTCAACATCTTTTCAATCCTGCCTATGCGGTTATTTTTCTTTGAGGCGACATCTTTTGAATCGGGCCGATTGGGGCATTGCGTTGCTTCTAGGTCTCAGTAATTGAGTGACTTAAGTTTTGAAGCTTCTTAGGCATACGCTTCATATTTCTTTTGCCGATTAACAATGTCGGATCTGTTACTTTGTGTTGCATCGGGACTGAAGTCAGGTCTCCATTTCCTTCTTCTATAGGAAATTTTCTTTCTCTCCTCAAAAAATCCATGGTTGCGATCGTGCTTGTTCCAGTGGCCATACTCACGGGGAGACAATGCTTATCTCGGTCTCGGATTAAATATGCCTTTCACCGTTCCTTCTATCATCTTTCGTACATTATTCATTCAGCTAGAAATCGTTACAGGGATTCTCTTCGACGAGCAATCAACTGATAGAGTCTTATTTCATCTCTAACGAAAATGGCGCTGACCAGTATCTTGGTTTTTTCCTACTCGAAAATTTTCTGGCTCTCTTGCCAAAAACATCTAACAACTTTCTGTATAATCATGATTCCCTCTTCCTCCTCTTATTCGCTCTGATGATTCCGTTGTTAATATCCAACTGAAAAGGCAATCATCTCTTTTTGGCCTCCTTTTTCCTACTAATTAAACCCTGGACGACTATGGTATTTTCCCCTCTCTACTCTCCGACTTCTCACATCTCAGGCCTGTCCTATGGCCTTTACCTGGCATTTCACTTGATGCGGCCGTGCATGAGCTCCTGCAAATCTATGAACGTTAGGATAGCTGAGGTGTTGGCTCCGGTTGTGCTATTTTTCTTCTCCGTCACGTTTTTTGTAGGTAGTCTATATCCTCAGTGCCTTGACTCCCTATCAAACCTACTCACTCCCGTTCCACCATCATACATATCTCTATGCCTCTCCAATACACTAGCACTTTCCTCAGTGTTGGAAGCGGTCATATGTCCAAACCTATTCCGAAAACATGATGCTGCTCTGATCCCTTCTAACTTTCGCCTATTAGCTCTCACTTTGTATTCATTTTCTAGATCTTTGAAAACTTTCCAACTCTTCACTTCTTAGATCATTGAATCTCTTTCCCCTTCTTTTCTTGATACCAGTATTCCTGTGTTTCTCGGCTGCTCGTGAGTCACTTCTGGCGAATATTACTTTCCTATTTAACAGTTATGGTTTTTCGACTGCCTTCCCAGGAAACTACATATAGTAGAGAGTCAGCTCTGCACATAATCCAATTTTTAGCTCTATCTTTCCCGAGCAGTATTGTGCATCCCTCTGTCACTGCCCTTGGCTCCTCCAAGCTCCCTCCTTTGTGAGGAGAGGGATTCTTCTTTCTTCTTGCCGCTTTACTCTATTGCTCTAAGCATTTACTTCGTCTCAATATTCGCCCCAATGATCTGGTTCTGTCTGTTGCACTGGCGACTTCTTCCTTTTCATGTCATAGCTGGTCTCTATCACTTTCAAGGCGGTTCTGTTTTTTCCTCCTTACTTTCATTTTCCCCTCGCTTTACTCCTCATCAATGATCTTCTCAGCTTCACCCTACTTATCTAACTCTATCCACTCATCTGTCGATGATTGACCCCTTATCCATCTCCTTCAACTCGGTATCAATTCTATGCTTTCCTCTTTTACTTCTAGAATTGCCTCTCCGTCTTAATCTTTCACCGATTCATCTCATAAATCTCGCTATGTTATGACTGGATAGAATTTCAGGTTGGGGTCGTCTCAACCTTCAAACCCTCTTGCGACCAATCTCACTTTAAAAACCCATTCTTTCCCCTTCAATTTTTAAGTAATCACTTATAACTTATTCTTCTTCCTTTTTGTGTAACGGTTCTTCTGTCTCTCCTGTTGACAATCATACCAACTCCTTGCTTTTAACTCGATACATTCACAAATATTTTTGAAAGAACTCAAATTCACAAGTGGTTTTTGCTATGGCGGCCTCAAAGAACTGGGGATTCTGTTTAAGATGTGCGCTTTCTTTTCCTCTCTTCTCATGTTTACTCCTCATGTCCTATACACGGGTCTCTCATGCCGCCCTTTTCGTATTGTGAGTACGCTTCTCTCATTACTTTGTGGCGGGGCGGTGGGACACTGAGCTCTGTCATCCGCTTTTTGTGGATACCGGTCTAAGCCAAGACTTAATAAACTTGTCGCCTGTACTTTCCTAAGTTCACTTGACCCTTTATATTTGCGGGCGATGTTGGTGCTTTATCCCTTTTACTATAGTACTTCTCCGTAGAGGCCAAGTTGTCTCGAAAACGGGAGACTTATCACACTTGCGGTACCACCACTTAACCTACGAGAACCTTTTGCAATATGACGCCTCGGTAGCACACAGGACTGCTGTGTTCGCGCAAAATAGTAGGTTTTGTTGAGTTTGTGTTAGTCAACAGTCCGATGGTTTCGCTAAAGCGTGTAGCTTATTTCTTTTCCTACCACCTCTCGTCCTCTGGTGAATTCTCTTCCTCATCTGTGTTTCCCTATCAATTTAATCTTCCTCACTTTAAAAGCCTGCGTCTGTGCTCTCCTACTGTGTAATTTGCGTTAGATGGATTTTATGAGGCGTCCTCAACACCATCCTTGAGTACATATGCAAAAAGCGAGCATGGCTGATGAGAACTGATAATAAACAAAAATAAATATAATAAATGGTTTAAATAAGGCAATTCTTAAGCTAGCTGAAACTCCCCAAGAATGGCACCTCCGACGATCTAGCTACTCAAACAAATGAAAAACGTTATTTATAGTTTTTTTTTTGGCAGATATTCACACACACACTTACATTTAAATAAACAGGACAAATAATCGTGGCGGCCCCCCATCATTAACACACTTAGCATAACCGAGAGTTCTGCTCGCTTTTGACAAAAAAAAAAAAAAAAAAAAAGAGAGAGGTCGGAAGCCGCCTTGTATTTATGCCTACCTCACCTAGACATCGCCACCTGTTGAGTGCAGATTGGGGTTAGGCTTATTTCAGCAATAATCTTCTATCTGAAATGGGATATTGATGTCATCTTTTTTGGTTAATTTTCTTGAAAAGACCGTTGAATAGTTATAGGCTATGATATTGCTTGACCTCCTCATATCCATACATCTATCCATACTTGGAATCACACGCAGGGAACTCATTGCGTAACACTAAAACTGAAGAGTACAGCCATCAGTAGACAACAAGAACATTCAAATTTGCAGTCCCTGTGAAGAGGGAGAATGAGGCTGCTTACGAAGAACATGAGATGCTCAACTGTTACACAGAGACTTCTCCATTAATCATTCCTTTTCCCCCTACCTTACACGAGAGATCCCTTTTCATGCGGTGGCATGAAAATGGGCAAGGTTTTCAGTTATTACTCAGTGCTTGCAGGCAAATTATCAGCACCTCCTTCATTCAGTCGAGAGAGAGCGTATTTAACAGTGATACGGTTAGGAATGTAACACCCCAAGGAACAGTCTCTCCGCCGAATACTAGACGAAAGCTTTAAATGATTTTTGCAATCACAATTTGGGTTTTGAATTTGAGTATGAAAGATATCTTTTAAAGGACTATTTTATTATGTCATGTTTGAGTAATAGGCGTTTTTATTTTAACTTTTCGGCTGATAATTGATTTCTCTTCTTTCATTATTTGTATTCTATATATATTAGGATTTGTAGCTAGTTAAAGAATTTCTTGTAACATTGTAAATACATTCTCCATAGTTAAAACATACCAGCTAGTAGCTAAACTTTTGTTAATACTTACTGCAATTTGTATGGAAAATGGAATTATTTTTTACATCATATAATACACCCATAACACAAAGATCTTAATCATTGCAATTCAAATTTCCTAATCAATAAATTTTATTTAATTCAATTTTTAATTCAATTTCCCTTTAAGGTACTATTTTTAATTTTATAAAATAAATATAACTGGGCACAAACCAAATATGAAGTATAAATGACTAAGTAATTGTTGTACATGTACACAAATGTTCTATTTATTACTGTGTATTTATTATATTAATTAAAGTATGGTAATCGTATCGGTTCGTATCGGCAACAAAAAAATAGAGTATGTATCCGGTACGGCCCTCTTTTTCCTGGTATCGGTACATCCCTAATATATATATTATATAATATATATATATATATATTATATTATATATATATATATATATATATAATATATATTATATATATATATATATATATAATATATATATATATATATATATATATAGAATTAAATGCATAGGTCTGTCTTTACTTATTATATTTAATTTAATAGCTGAATAATAACCAGAAAGCATTTTATTACTCCTAAATATTGTAGAAATTTAATGAATATTAAATGCCTTAAAATCTATTGCAATACATGATAAAGGGGATAATTTTAGTTGGTTCTGTACTTACTTGAAAAAGGGAACAATTTTACTGGTAATTTTTCAGCAGAACGGAATCCCTGACTGAAAAGCATTACTTCAGCAATTAATTGGCGATCTGGTTTATTCATAGCAAGAGATCTGAAGAGTTTTTTAAGGTTATCAGGAAGATTGGACCTTCCAGCATATCCAGGATTCATAGTTATAAAAATGGCCATGTCCGTTGACACCCTTACTTGCTTGCCAACCAATTCAACACAAATTGTTTGAACAGCTGATTTAGTATCGCCTTGGGTTTTTAATGCTTCTTGAATAGTTTGAACTTGCTGCGAAACTGCTGATAGCATTCTTTCTTCAAGTCTGTTAAATTCATCGAAGCAGCCCCAAGCACCAACCTGACACAGTCCAACAAATATTCTACCCATTGCTTGGAAATCAAATGTTTCATCACAATTAAATACCAACACAAAACGACCTAACTGGTTACCTAATGCCTTAACAGATTCTGTTTTTCCAGTACCAGCAGGTCCAAATGGTGAACCACCAAGTCTTGCTTCTAAAGCTTGAGTCATGGTAAGATAACAACGATCCGTAAGTGGAGTCTGAACAAGTTTATCTTGCACTCCAAGATATTCAAATCCATAATTGAACTTTGCATTTGCCATATGAATACTAAGTTGTTTTAATGGATCACTTTGTTTAGGATCAAAATAGAATCTCATCTGACAAAGCCAATCAAAAGATTTTGGATTTGCCACTTTTTTCCTTATAAGAATACGAGTAACTGTTCTCTTATGAACAAACTCATTAATAAGATGTTCAAGTTTCTTTCTTCTCAAGGGTGGTTGTTCTTGCAATACTGAATCTGCTAATACATTAAGTGTGGCTTCTACTTGATGAAGTGCCTGATTTAAGGGTTCATTATTTCCATTGGAAGCAGCATTTAAAGCAGATTCAATATCTTCACTCCAAGATATCTGTGCAGCCAATACAATTAGCTGTGCCTGATATTTGTCACACCATTCCATGTATGCTTTTGTGTACAAAATGCTTAAATTGTTTTTATTTCAGCAACGGCACTGGCTAAATTTCTGAGCAAGGGTCATCCTCATCTCTTTTTCAACAAGGCTTAGCCATTATTTATTTTTCGGGTTTTCAATAGTAGAAACTGCTTTGTTAAATTGAACTTCTTCCCCTTCTCTGGATGCAATACCCAAAACTACATTGTTTTCTTCATTTAAAACAATTGCCGCAACTCCAGCAAACATCTTGCGGAAATGCTTTTGTAAGCGAGGAATATTTTTACTGTTTCCAATTATTTCCAGTAAGTCTTCATCACCAACAAAATAAAATCTTGGGAATGAAGATCTCTCACGCTCTAAGTATTCTCCAAGAGCCTTCTGAATTTTGCCTAAAAGATCGGCTAACCTCTCAAGTGATCGTTGAACACCTTGAATATTTAGTACATCCATAACCATCGGTGATTTGCTCACTTTCTTCATCAATGTTAAAAATTCACTGCTGATGCTTTGGAATCTAGATGTTTCTACAGGAAGTAGTGCTTTGATATCAGATGATCCAGAAAATATTCCTTCAAGATAAACCCATCGTCGTTGTACATCAATCCAGACGTCAAAGAGTGCATTGATCCTATTAAGTTTCTCTTCCCAAGTAAGAGCCTCTTCTTCGAATACTCTGTAATAGGGAGAGAGCTTCATGGCGGCAACAGAATTTATGTGCTCTTTAACTTTATTAAAGAGATCATCCCATCCCCTGATAAGTTTACATTTGTTCTGATAATTTATTAGATCCAATTCGTAGCTCTGCCAAGACTCTCTCACTTGTTTTAAGAATTCTTCTAGTGCCATTTCTCCCTGAGCCATTATGATTACTTCTTTAATTATTACTTCATTTTTCTGAAGATCAATATCCCAAACCTGACCCAAAGTAAGATCACTTAGCACCCAATTTACTCTTAACTGTCTCATTAATTGTTTCCACCTGCTCAACTGAATTATTTCATATACCTTTGTTATCCACTAAGAAACGTATTCCCCATTCTTGCTCAAGATTTTATTGTACCATCTTCATGATAACATCCGTTTCTTCTCCTTCTCCTTCTCCTTCTCTTCTCTTATATCTTATGCGCCTGCTGTAATTCCTTCTACCTCGCGATTTGGGCCCCGCTTTATTAAACCAAGCGGTGCCGTCATACACCAGCTTCTGCTTATAGAGAGGGAAGCAGTATTGGCGTTAGTATAACCTCTTCACTATTGACATTTTTCATTATTTATTTCTTTAAACTTGATATTTTATTTTGCAATAGTAATCTTTAAGACCAGTTTTTTGTTTTTCAGATACATAACTATTAAAATAAAAGAAATTTAAGTTTCACCTTACCATGAAATATGTATAAGAATAATATGAAATTTACTAAAATCTAAGTATTATACCCTTTGATCCATATTTATAAAATTTTTACTCTCATAATCACATCATACAAGAGCGGCTTAAAACTATTATTTTATTCATTATTCACAATCTATTTCACATATATAGATATATATTGCAATTGTGACACTATTATTCATTTATAATATCCATTTTCTTAGTATACCTTATAAAATATTATATATTCTCTCAAGCAAAAATTAAATTCATTGTAAAGGTTATATATTCATTCAGATCCTAAATTAATAAATCCTATCAGATTATAATAATAAAAATATGATATTATTCCATTGGATACCTTTGGATAGAAACTAATTGGTTATATATATAAAATATGTCCCTTAAATTTTCAAAGATTTAGAAATATTAAATTATGTTTAGTATATTGCTACAGTTATTTTATAAATTTTAACCAATATTTACAAAATTATATTTATTTATTATTATTTTAATTCTTGTTTTTATTAATATTATTACATAATGTAAAATAACTAGTGGTTATTTCCACACATGGTTCTACTTTAATGATATCATTTCTAAGATGTATTATGTGATATATATAATACAAACCAATGTCTGTATTGTTAAAGATTCAAACAATAAATTACTAGTTCAAATGATGGAATCATCCACTTAACTGAAAACTATGCTTCAAGTATCTAATAATTATAATAGACCTTCCTCATTTAAATATTTAAATCCAATTCCTAACAACCCTATTGAAGTCATTGAGTATATGAAGATTTTGCTTAAGTTATTATAAGTTTGATTACTTGTCTCGATTTATATATAATCTATTTTATATAAAAAAAATAACTAATCTTGTGTATGTTAATAATATTTGTATAAAAAAATAAAAGAACGAGTATTGTAAATGAATAGACACATACATACAGATTAATTACCATATGAAAGGTATTTGCAGAACAAACAAAGAATAGCATCTGAGAAATATCATATATAAACATTTGGTAATTTATGTTATATACTTAAAACATTATAAAATAATATATAAATCAATTTTAATTCTATAATAATTAATTATTATTTTTTTTTAGGAAATGGAGAATAATCTATTGTAAAATAATTATAATATATATTAATATTTTCACACATACATATACAACTACCTAATACTTACTAATACTACTTCACTAACTTCATACATCACTATCTTTACTTACTATCTTTCTCTACTACTACTATGTTCTAACACTCCTATTACTATTAATCACACCCACCTACCTTCTAATATGTTATCTTTTCTATTCCTTCTTCTTCGGTCCATCATTCCCACTCATGTCACCATTCTCAACATTTTGTACTCAGTCCTCGCGCCGCTTGTTGATCACAACCACACTATCTTGTTACAACAACAAAGGCATCACATTCACAACACTAATAAATGTTGGTGGTAAACATGAAACATCAAACACAAACACGGTCAGCAGTAAACGAGGTACTATTATCCACGACAACACCCTCCTCCTCTTTCCCTCGCAAGCTGAATAGCACGAGAGGAACGACTACATCAGCCACTAAATTTTAATCATCAAGAACGAATGGTGAAGGGCACCCTCGACTGGACGCAACCCTAACCTGGATATTACATCCACCACCAACCATGGGACAGAAATAATAGGACACAAGACCAGTATGTTCAGAGCGTATACCAATTCAAGAAAGGCTAATTTGAATAGTGGTACGATGCTTGGATAATCCGACTTCCTGATCACTACTTAGAATGTCCGAGAATAGGCGATTAATGCTTTTCTAACACTGCAACCATAATACACCAACAGCGGCGCCCGCAAAGGGAAAAGAGGGGGGGTCAAGGAACTGAAAGTACAGAACAGTTTTATAGCTACCTGGCCTAGTGACCCGAACCGTGCAGCAAATCAATCCCACTAAAATGCCCGTTGTAGCCAAAATTCACTCGCCAGACTATTTGCCTCATTATAGCCGTATTCGTGGCAGCAGACTCAACCAGGGCCTATTATTATATTACGCCTTCGCGCACATACTTTTCTGCCCTCTGATGCATCACCTTAGATATCACGGAAATTGATATAAAAAACATACTGCTGCTCTGGACCTTGATCGAGTCAGCTTAACCTTCACAGGCTTCCACACCGTCGATTCTTGCATCGCTATTGCCTCAGCACCCCCCGGTTTGGCTGAGATGATGTGACAAACTGTTCATCCTCACTTATCACCCACTCTTTTCTCTGATCCGGTCTTTACTCTGCTAATGTGCAGATTGGAGTACGCTGTCTTGCTTATACTCTCTACATGGATGACGCCTGAGCCTCTTACAACGATGTGTAGCCGAGAAAGCAAGGCGACTGAATTATTATATAATATTCGTTGGCCAAATGGTCATCTTTTTACGATCTACCTGATAACGTATATCCAATGCTTTATCCCGTATAGGAGTTCTGGCCTCGAGTATTATGCCATAACTATACTGTCTTAATATGCTATGTGACATTCTATATCTACGTTTGTCTATCCTCAAACCGATTTGACCTAACTAACCTTCGTATCACTCTTCCATTGTCGTCTTCCGCACTGAGCTCTAATACAATCTTCCTCTGCTCACCTATAATCATTGACTCTTCGAAAGAGCGTGGACCTCATGTCCAGGAATAATCGGTATGAAAGATTCACTAAATATGGGGCTATTGCACCACTCATAACTAAAGAAAATCTCCTTGCGCCAGAAAGAAATTATAGTAAAAGCCATTCCGGCATTTGCTGAGAAATAAGTAAGGCATCTAGTTACAATGTGTCAATGTGATCTATGAGCAACAACAAATATACCTTACTATATACTCATTGTCAAGTGAATACAGCACACTGCATCTTAACTCGAGCATTAAAGAAGTCTCGTTCTCCTTCACCTTGTACCGTTCTGCTGCAACGCGAACTCACCGAAGCGGATACTCTACTCTTTATGCACTCAACATCATTATCATTTGAGTAGTTAGCAACAAGTAACATAGCATTCACCTCACTTCGAAATTCTACTATCAGAATCTATATCTAGATGTCTCCTCGAGGGGAAAACACATCAACCACTAACCCAGGGAGAGGGGACCCGAAATAGAGTCTTAGCGAGCGTCACTAACATTGGCTCCAATTATCATCCACTGAGCAGATTCTGATTGCACTGCGCGATAATGCCTAACTGTTGGACTTCTTATTGTCTGTCTTCGAGAGGTTCTTGCTACTACAATGGTTTTTTCCTCTGCTGTTCTATTATTCTCGTGATGGAAATCTTCTTCGTTTACTATTCCTGACGAGCTCTCATCTAACGTTACTTTCCCAGGCTTCGCTTGGTTTTACGTATATTTCATGAATGGTGATTCCTGAAACAGAGTCTTATCCATTAATTGAGACTCGGCGAGGTATAGTTATCAATGTACTTCATTTGAATTGTGTCTCTAAGACGGTTTTTGTTCTTCTCTTCCGCTGTTGTTCATCTGCATGTTACGGGTGCTAATGTCTAGCATTGCTGTCAAGGTGAACCAACTCCTACTTTAATCTATTGGCTGCGTCGTTCTTATCCGTGGAACTTTTCGTCTTGGCTGCATGTTACAAAAACATCATTGGTGCTGATTTCTAACGACATTTCAAAATTCTTATTGACATGGCCAATAGTCGTCTACTTCACTTGAGGACACTACTTCTCTTTCTTGTAATGCTGTTCTTTTGATTCTTCTATTTATGGTATCAATCTTTCTGATTCCTCCTCTTATTCTTCTTGTTCACGCTCTTTTGCTCTGAATTTCTGACTTAATCCAGCCTATTTCTAATCTTCCTCTGCCTCTCACCATGTAATGCATTACATTGAGACAAAGGGTAGTCCTCCTGTGCAAGGCTCGCAGACTTTCTCCAGAAATGTTAAACGTTGCGCGTGTTGAATTTGACATGCTTCTGGAAAAGGGTATTGTTTCCCCTTCTACTTCTCCTTACGCTTCTCCGCTTCACATTGTTAAAAAAGGGCCAGATTCTTTTCGTTTTGTTGGGGACTACAGGTTACTAAATTTTAAACTGTTGCTGATACTTATTCTATTCCTCACCTTAATGATTTTACTTCTTCTCTAAATGGATGCACCATTTTTTTTCTCTTGACTTAAAATCTGCCTTCCTTCAAATTCCTGTTAATCCTGATGATCGTCCTAAAACTTGTATTGCAACTCCTTTTGGCAATTTTATGTAAAACGTTATGCCATTTGGTCTTTGTAATGCCAGTGCTACTTTACAACGTTTGAGAGATCATGTTTTACGTGGTTTACCCTTTTGTATATGCTTACATTGATGATCTATTAGTTGCTTCTCGTTCTCCGGAGGAGCATCTTTCTCATCTTCGAACTGTTTTCTCTCGTTTATCTCAAGCTGGTCTTCGTTTAAATTTCGAGAAATGCATTTTGGGTGCTGCTTCTCTTCATTTTCTTGGCCATAAAGTTTCCTCTTCTGGTCTTTCTCCACTACTGATCGTGTTTCTG
Source organism: Trachelipus rathkii (assembly GCA_015478945.1). Taxonomy (NCBI): domain Eukaryota; kingdom Metazoa; phylum Arthropoda; class Malacostraca; order Isopoda; family Trachelipodidae; genus Trachelipus; species Trachelipus rathkii. The sequence goes on from JABUQX010073291.1 coordinate 26,791, forward strand.
CTATTCGTGATTATCCTCTTCCTACAACCTCAGAAAGATCTTCGTGCTTACCTAGGCCTCCCTTATAATTTTTATCGTCGTTTCCTCCCCAAGGCTGCTGCATATTAGCTCCGTTTACTGCTTGCTTGTTCAGGTCGTCGGGGCAGCTCGAAACATGGTTAATGACGATGCTGCGTGTGAAGGCTTTGAACAGAGTAAAATTTATTTGGTCAACAACACTCTCCTTGTTTTCCTGAACACGGTGCTGAAACTCGCCTATTTGTGGACGCCAGTGATTATGCTGTAGGAGCTTCACTAGAGCAACTGCAAAATGGTGCTTGGCTTCCTCTCGCTTTTTATTCTCAGAACTTCCTCCTGCTGTCACTCGCTATAGTATTTGGTCGTGAGCTATTTGCTGTATATTCTTCAATTAAATACTTTAGATATTTTCTAGAAGGTCGTCAGTTTTATGTTCTCACGGATCATAAACCACTCACTTCTGCTATTACTTTTGTTTCTTTACACTATTCTCCTCGTGAATTTCGTCAATCTGGATTTTATGCCCAATTTAACTACTATCTTCGTCACATTCCTGGTCGTGATAACTCTAGTGCTGATGCTTTATCTCGTATCCGGTAAATGGCGGTTAACGCGCTTTGCCCTACATTTAGACTACTTCTGCTAAAGTCGGTTGCCTTCAAATGGGGAGGATCTTTATTCTTCCTAGTGAT
>JABUQX010073291.1:32500-36138 GCA_015478945.1 Trachelipus rathkii
TCTTCAGGTTCTTATTACTATTCCTGCTAAATTAATTCCTGCTCTCTCTTTTGCCTTTCTTATTGACTGTTAAGTTCGTTTCTATTTTACCTATAATTTTTTAAATCATCTTCCCTATTACTACCCTTGAAATATTTTAATAACATCTACGCTTTTCATTAATTTTTCTCTCCTTATCTCTCTATTCCACCAAACAGGTTTTTTCTCTTCGCCCCCTAATTGGGTTTATTTTTGGGAATATTTTTGTATCAATATTTATCTTAAAATTTGCTTAAAAATGTTCATACATTAAAAGAACAGTGTTGGTCTTTAAACTCTTATCCCAGTCAGTTATACTAACAGTCTCGTAATTTGGTAAAATCAAACCGTTTCGGAAATCTAAGAATCCTTTCCATTAACTTCCAAATTTTGGCATAAAACATATCACAATTCATATTAAATCTAATTATATTATGGTCACTAAAGTCCTAAATTCTCCTCAATTCTAACCTCACCCAACATACTTTCATCGTTAGTTAATATTAATCTAATAGTGCATCGTGTCTGTTGGTTCATGGACCATCTGGCTCAAAAAGTTATTTAGTATACAATTTATAAAATACTGAACAACCTATGTCCATATTAGACAAGGAAATCCATTGAATGCCAGGAAAATTAAAAATCACCCATATGACTATTATTTCCTTTTTTCTTAGATCTTGGTGGCATGCTGTCCAATTTTTCCTGTCAACAAATTTCCGCTATGTCTAAATTCTTGACTCTGGCCAGGAGGCTATAAAGATGCCCTATTCAATATGATTTATTGAACATAAGGATATCTATCCATACCGATTCATATCATGATTAATATTAAAGTCAGTCATTAATACAGATAGGAAATATTGCTTTAATATTAAAGCGCCACACCCCACCCTTCTTTCCTCTACGCTGGTATGAATAAAGTGAATATCCGTCTATTTCAAATTCCTGAAAGGATCCATATAATTCTCCATTAACCCATGCCTCAGTTATGCAAATAATGTCAAAGATTCTCATTTATGTATAACTAATCAATCAATCTTTTTTATTCTAAAGGCTATGAAAGCCATTGTGTAAACATTTTGATAATTCGAAATGCTCCTATTTTTATTGCTGGATCATCCTATTTGAGTCTGTAAACAACAACTAGTTTTATTTATATCAACACTATTACAGTTACCATTGCTAATTTTATCCCCGGGTTAATTCCCCAGAAAAAAAAAAATTTTACCCATTACCCCAAACTTTACCTAGTTTTTTTTGCTAAACAAGTCTCCAAACTGGTGCTGAAAGCCCAACAAACTTTTGATGATGAAGATGACCATGACCTAAGTCTTTTGACTTTGGTTGTCGGGAGGAAATGAAATGGTAGGAAGGTGCATCGGATTTCAGCGAGGAAAAATTGTGTGTGTGAGTAATGACATCTTCGAATACAAGAGTATTCAAAAGTATACGAAGGTAGTTGTAGGTAGAGATGGTATCGGAAGTGAAAAAGTATGATTGATTTTGTGCTGGTGAAGACTGAAGTATGTGATGTTGGAGTATCTGGAGTGGAGAGGAATGAGAGAAGTAGTTGCGATTCTGATGGATGACTTTTGGCACTGAGCTATGGCCGATTTTGTTTGTGTAAGCACTAAAATACTAAAGATTAAATTTAAGCTTGGAATATCAAGGAAAGTGTGGTTGTAACATATGGTCCATCTGAGGGGAATGATAAGGAGAGCATGACTTTCTGAGATAATCTGTATGATGTTTTGGACAGGGTGAGTAGGGGCTTCAGATTGGTTGTGTTGGATGACTTGAATGGTTGGATAGGTGTATCGAAAAAAGGATGGTATAATAGGTGACTTTGAGTTGTGGGAGAAAATGTGAATGATAGGAAGGTGATTGATTTCTGTGAGGAAAGAAATATGTGTGTAAGTAATACATTCTTCCAACACAAGAGTATTCATAAGTATACAAGAATAGTTGTATGTAGAGAAGATGGTATCGAAGTGAAAAATATGATAGCTTTTGTGTTGGTGAAGATGTTGAAGTATGTGATGTACATTAAATCATTGAGGGGGGTTGGGGATGGGAATATCAGACCATTATGATGTTTTAGGTAAGATTAAGTTAGTTGTGGGAATGGATTGAGAGAAAAGAGATATGGAAGGAAGTAGGGAGAATTAAGAGTAAGAAGTTAAGTGAACAAGGTTATAAAAAAAAAATATTTGTGAGCACTTGCAAATAAATCAGTTGAATGTGAACAAGATGAAATGGAACAAATCTGGACGAAAATGAAGGAAGAGTAGGAAGTAAGAATGTCAATAGTGAGTAGTTAAAAGTAAGAAAGTGGCATGATTGAGTGGGCTAAAAACCAATGATGAGAGTTCGAAAGTAAGGGGTAAGGAAATATATAAGGAGGAAAAGGAAGACTAAAAGTTGCATATGTAGGAGGAAAAAAAAGTGAGGTAAATGAACAGTTTGGAAGGAGGATGAATGAGAACTTACAAGAGAATAGGAAGTTTTTTTGGAAGGAAGTGCAAAAGGTTAAGAATGAGAGGAAGGTGAATATTCATAGAATAATGAATAGGGATGGTACTTTCGTTGGCTGATGAAAAGGATGCGAGGAAAGCGTGGAGGGAACACTTCTAAAATCTGCATAACATTAGAAGTAATGAAGTGGTAATAGCGAATGTGTGTGGGTTTCATGGTATAAGAAGAATCAGCTATTTTGAGACAAGGTAATTAATAGGGAGGAGGTAGAGTGAGAAAGTTGAAGAATGGTAAATCCATAGGTATAGAAAGAATTATTGATGAAACAATCAAGGATAAAGGCCAGATTATAGTTGACTGGATATGTAAGTTGTGCAATAAAGCGTCTAAGGAAGATATAGTTCCGAAGGATTGGAGGAGAGCAGTAATAGTACCCTTATATAAGGGTAAGGGAGATATGGGGAACTATAGGGGAACTAGTTTATCGAGTGTTTGTAGGGATGATATATGATGGTATTTTGCTTGAAGAGTGTGTCGAGTGACTGAGAAACTCAATGGCGAAGACCAAGGTGCATTTAGAAGTGATAGGGGATGTGTAACAAATCTTTAAACGAAAACAAACTGATGAGAAAATTACTTTAGAAGAAATACTAATGTATTTGGTTCTATAAGATGCCAACAGGGTGTATGGCAGGGTTAAACAGGGTAGCTCTGTAGTGATATAATGGTATTGATGATAGGCTCTGATGGAATCAAAAGTTTAAATGTATGTCGAATACTGAAGCGTTTTTTTAAAGAGTAAATGGATTGAGATGAATGGTTTAATATTAAACTAGAGGATGTGAGGCCCAAGGTTGGTTCTATGTCTCCTTGGCTTACTTAATTGGGATATGGATGGGGTAATGAAGGAATTAGAGGTAGGGGTGGTAGGGGAAGGTGTTAGACTGATGGAGAATGGAAGAGAGAGTGAAGGATGCCCTGTATATTGTACACTGATGATTTGATTTTGTGTGGTGAATCTGAAGAAAGTTTGAAAAAATTGGTAGAGGGTTTGAAAGTAAATGTGATAGAGTAACGTGATGGGGATAAAAGTGATTAGGGTTCGCAGTGTGAAAATCATATGGTTGCAATTAAATCCTTGA
>JABUQX010073292.1:12500-20000 GCA_015478945.1 Trachelipus rathkii
AAATTTAATTTTAGATTAATTATTTTAATTACGACGTTTTTTTTGCAGCCTTTAATTAATATTCAAAATTAAACTCTAATTAGTTATTTATTTGCAAAACTTAATTAAAAAAAAAAAAAATATATTTTTTTTTAAAGAAATGAAAAATATTTAAACTTTTTAATTCGACGTCGAAACTCAAATTAATTTTTCGTTGTTTGAAATTTTTAAATTTTGTTCCCTTTTTCCATTTTCTATTTTTTTCTTTCATACAAAACTTTTACGAATACATGCACAAGCATATAGGCTACATAAATATATATATATATATACCCATATAGTATTATATATATATATATATATATACTAATTATATATATATATAATATAATATTATATATAATATATATATAATAATATATATATATATAATATATACTATATATTATATATATCAGTGCAGTGCGGTCGTGAACCGAACATAGGGAGGCACTTCAAAAATATATAAAAAATATATATATTAATATATATATATATATATATATATATATATATATATATATATATATATATATATATATATATATATATATATATATACTGTGGGAGAACCAACCTGCTGAAAGAATGGAAACTATAATGCTCTTAAGTTTGAATTATTTATTAATGAAGTATTAAGCCTGCCGATTTATGGAGTGCTGTTTGCTCGAGTGATTTTACCATTTCTTATTTGCACTCGTAACTCTCGTTTAAAGTGAAGAAACAATTAAATTTACGTAATTAATAAATTCTTAAGGTGTAAACTTTTAGTTTAACAGACAATGTATGAGGATCGGTTTTATAAACTTGTGATGAAAACAAACTAACTTATTTGTGTTAGTTAGTATGATTTATTTTACGATATAAGTTAATCATCTAATTCTTTGTCTCGAACAATGCCTGGTTATAATATAGCCAGAAAAATATTGGGATTACCAACCTTTTTTTGGGGTTGGCAGTTCTGAAATTTTATTGAAGTGAAAATAACTTTTATTTATTTTTATTATTGCACTCTCCTCTGAATTAATGAACTAGATGCTGAATATTAATGTGCTCTTTTCTTTTTTTAACTCAGTTTGATAAAGAAGAAACTTTGTCTCCAAGTCCCGGTGTCCTGCATTTTCGTAGCTAAGGTGTTTATGATTTCCTGTTGTATAAAGGTTGTAAATTTTTTTAAAGATTTAATCGATTTATTTAATTTAATGTATGAACTAAGAATAGGTATATTATATGTATATCGTGTTCAAAAATTAAAGGTTTATTTTTATCCTCCTTCTCCATTTGAAAATTGCTAAGCTTACACAGAAAAGGTTATTAAAAGATTGTGACTGATTGCCGATATCAGTTGAATCCGGCAACAATACCACTATATCAATTTCTTTTTCAGTATTCATATTTTCATATTTGCACTAACATTAACAACACCACCACATTTCAAGTATGGTTATAATCTAAGAATCACTCCTCACTTCTCAAGCTATATATAAAGTCATATGAAGCAACAGATGCGAATTTAAATATTAACTATTTTTCGGCAATTATAGGATTTCACCAAGATTTATATAACCAAAATTGGAGCCAAAATTATCAAAAATTACAACTAAAATTAACATCTCCAGACATCACTTTCTCCTCTCCTTCTCTCTCTCTCTTCTCCTCTCTCTCTCTCTCTCTACTCTCTATTATAATAATATATATATATATATATATATATATATATAATAATATATATATATATATATATATATTATTATATATATTATATATATATATATTTATATATATATATATATATATATATATATATATATATATATATTATATAGAGAGAGAGAGAGAGAGAAAGTTACACTAAAATTTTCTATATTTTTGTTAATAATTTTAGTTGTAATTTTGATATATATATTATCATATATTATATATATATATTATATATATAATATATAATATATATATTATATATATAATTATATATATATATATATATAATAATTATAATACTATAATATATATATATTATATATTTTAGTATATTAAATAAGTTTTTTTACTAATTTTTAAAAAAATTAGTTCTTTATTTTGTTTTCACAATATTTATTGCAAAGGGGCAGCCAAATTTGGGAGGAGTTATTTTATGACGTGTTCGAGAGGATTCTTTGTGGAAAAATCCTCAAAATAGACCAAACTAAGAATAAGTTTCTTTTACGTTGCACATGGGCAACCAGTGTTTTGAAACATTTATTATTATTTGCGGTCTGTGCCTCGTTAGATAGGTCTATAGATAAGTGTGCGAGATTACTCGCTCAGTCAATTGATTAACTGTGCTCATGAACTATTGATTGTGTTCGACAGGAGATATATATGACGCTGATCTAATGTAAATTAGCGAGATCTTACTTTTCCTGGTAAATAATACATATGGTATTGAGAATCATATTTATTATTTATATAGTAAATAATAGTTAGTGAACGTTTAATTGAAGTTATGGTGAGCTATTCTGATCGCAGTGTATTATCATTAGTGTTGCTTCTTCTAGTATTTTTTTTAGAGGAGGCCGGCCTCCTGTGCTTCCCTCTGTATACGATAACCGCGTACTGCTGAATAGTGAGTGTTGAGTTAGTGTACTGGTGACGATCATGATTTAGTTCATTAGATGAGTTTCGGGTGGCAGTATGGGCGTGTACTTGGTGTGATGGGCTTTATTTAACAGGGCGTGTATGATTGATGTGATTGATACTTGTATATATATATATAGTATATATATATATATTATTAGTATATATATATTTTATAATAATATATTATATTATATATAAATATATAATATGTATATATATATAGACTATATATATATATATATATATATATATATATATATATTATAATATATATATATAATAATATATAAATAATTTTTTTTTATATATATATATATATTAAAAAATATTTAATATATAACTAAAACTATATATATATATATATATATATATATATATATATATATATATATATATATATACATACATATCCTTATGTGTGATTTGCCAATTATTCCAATATATTAGACATAAATACGTTTTTACAGTTAGATATGTATTTTCAGATATATGAAAAAAAATGCTTTAATATATTATCTATATATATATGTTTGTTATTTTTAATGTAGTTTTTACATACTTAGGTCTCTTAATTATTAAATATATATTTTTTCTTACATTATTATTATTTATTATATTATTATATTTAATCTTATTAATTACTTTTATAATTATCCATTAATATTAGGGTTATTTTTCAAATTATTTTTAAATTACTGTATTTATAAACTCGTATTGTTTAAATTATTATTATTATTATTATTATTATTATTATTATTATTATTATTATTATTATTATTATTATTATTATTATTATTATTATTATTATTATTATTATTATTATTATTATAATTATTATTATTATTTTATTATTCTTAATAATATTTAATTATTATTATAATTGTTATTATTATTATTTTTAATGCTTCCTTTTTTTGAACATTTAATTTTAAATTGAGATTTATTAAATTTTTATCTTCCTGAAAGTGAAGAAGAATAAAATCATTCAAAAGAAATTTATGTTTTAGCATTATTGTTCTAATACTTAAATTTAGAGTTACGTTTTAGTGTTTGAAAGACAAAAGGGGTCTCTCTCTCTCTCTCTCTCCTCTCCCTCTCTCTCCTCCATCTCTCTCTCACTCTCTCTCTCTTCTCTCTCCTCTCTCTCTCATCTCTCATCTCTCTCTCTCTCTCTCTGAATTGTTATTAAAATTTAAATTTTAAATACAGGATTGAAATAAGCTTGTATTTTTAAAAATAGTGCTTAGGGCGATTTTTTAATTTATTTTTTTTACATTTTTGTCTTTATTGTTTTCCTGGTATTTATTTGTGTGTGTAACTGTTTCAATAGCTGTAATGAGTGGGCGTAGTGGTAGATATAAACGTCGACGTGGGTTTTACCTACAACATGCCAACATCAGTGGCTTATTTAATTTCTCATCTGTGAAATATAACGTCCTATAATTCTCGATCTAAGCTTAATGGTATAGTCTGACACTCAAATATCAGTTAATTCTTTCTTACACTATCTGATATTTTCTAAACTTTCTAACTTTTTCATAAAAATGACTCATAAGAACCTGAGTTTGTGCTCATACAAGCATTAAAGGCACACGTTAGAATCTTGAATCTAGAATCACGGTACTGTTAAGTCACCTCCGATAAGTAGTCAGCGCAACCCATTCTCCCTCACAGCAGTAGGTATCGCGCCATCCACTCTACTGCTTAAAATTGGGGTCCTTCTTACTGCTTCGATAAACTTGTTTTCATAGTGAACAAAAATTTTCTAGCTTTTTTCTTAAATATCTTTCTAGTTCACACTTTCGACTATATGATGAAGCTTTTCCAGACATATCTTCAGGCACGCGGGGGAGAACCCAGCATCTTCTGTATGACGAACTGAACCATGGTGCTAGGTACTTTATTACACAACAATCTTTGTGTCTGTGTAAAGATGAGACATCTTAACTCTTTAACATATAAAATATAAGACTGTGAAAGTTTTATGATCGGGACTTGGGTGAGTGGTGATCATATATATAATTTGATAAAATCATATAGGAAAAAGATTGTATTTTCAGATGTTATAGATATAAAGAAAATTTGTAAGTATTTTATGAAAAAAAATATCTATAAATTCTATAGAAATATTCTCAACAATTAAGTTTTAAATAAATTCGAAATAATGAAATAAAAAAACAAACAAAAAAAATATTTGCCCCAATGTTTTTTTTTTCTCTTTTTAATAAAGTCAATAATTTTTTATCTTTTATATTTATACTTACTTAAAAAAAAAAAAAAAAGATGCGGAAGCAAAAAGGAAGAAAAATCTCGCAAGACGAAAAAAGTAAAAATAATAACAATAAAATTAGACTTTTCGTTCCTAATTTGTCTTCCTTCCTTTTTAATACATCAAGTTTCGAATTCCTACATTTTTTTTTTTTTTTTTTTTTTTTTTTTAATTTTTGTCTCGGACAAAAAAAAAAAAAAAACTTTTTGTTCGGTCAAAATAAATATTTCACTGTGGAAAAGGGTTCGAAAAATTTTTATCATATTTTTCATTTATATTTTATTTCATTAGGAAAATACATTTAAAAAAATATACATAAAAAAAAAAAAAAATTTGAATATAAAATTAAGACAAAAATGTGTCATTGACAAACTTCCAATTTTTTTTAATAATTTGATGTGCTAAATAATATATATATATATATATATATATATATATATATATATATATATTCTATATATATTTAGATAGATATATTCTATATATATAATTTACAATGATATTATAATAGATAATATATAATATATATATATATATATATATATATATATATATATAATATATATATATTATTATATATATATATATGTATATATTTATATTTATATATATATAATATATATATATATATTATATATATATATTTATATATATATATCCACCTATATATATATATTATATATATATAATATATATATATATTCAGTGGGCGGCTTTTGGGGGTAGGCAGAGTAAGCAACGCCTACTTGCCTTAGTGAGCCAAAAAAATATTAAAAAGTCAGCATATATATACTATAAATATATGATATATATAATATATAATATATATATATATATAATATATATATATAATAATATATTATATATATATATTATATATATATATATATATTATAATATATATATAATAATAATATAATATATATATTATATATATAATATATATATATATATATATAATTATATATTTATATTATATTATATATATAATAATATATATATAATATAAATATATATATTATATATATATATATTATATATATATATAATAATCAGGGTAGGGTCAAGTAAGTACTTGTTACTTGTATTGTAATTAAGTACATTTTTTTTGAAGTACTTGTACTTGTACTTTGTACTTGAGTCTCTAAAACTAATGTACTTTGTACTTTGTAATTGTACTTTGAGCCTTTTGTACTTGTTACTTGTGCTTTGGGTACCTTGCAAGTACTTTCTGGCATTTTTATAACTTGCCAATATTTTCTATTTTCTTTTAATCATTTTTCCTACGTATTGATATAATTTGTTTTTTTATAAATGTATTCTATAAATTTCCATTTATGAATGTAAGTATGTCTTATATATATATATATTATATATATATATATAATATAATATATATATAATATTATATAATATATATAATATATATTAATATATATATATATCATCATCACCCACTTTTTTCCCCAAGACTGGGGGTAGGTGCGTAACATCGTAACCAGAACAGAAAAGGTAGAGAAGAATATGACACAATGTCCAAAATGAAAGCCCAGCCTTACCTTCCTTTATACCTATTAGTGGGAACTCGCTGCATCAGAAAATCCACCTAGAGCTTTCACCGGACCGCGACGGACCTCACTATGGCATCTCGCAATGTGGGGTTTATCCTTTGGCCCAGGTGGGCCACAAACCTACACCCTCACAAAAACCCTGCCATTTTCTCCTATTATGCACTTTTTTTGCCCCTGCCAAACTCACAATTTCACTCCTCCAGACTCTTTTGCTGACTCAATCCCCTTTTTCTTCGGTCTCTCAGCCAGCGATTCCCAACACACTCACGCACTATACTCCGCTTATCCAACCGCTATCATCCATCTTTCCAACATGACCAAACGCATCTAAACATAACTTTCAATTTAAATTTCTCATTTTCCCTTTTTTCATACCATAACAACTCTGTAATACGTTCATTCCTCATTTATCAATTCTTCTCAACTTAACACGCCCTAAAGATTGTCCATCTGAACACATGTACTTTAGATCTATACTTTTTATTCCAGACCATAGTTTACTACTAATACATTAACAGGTAACAACTTACCATCACGCAAGACACTAGCGCACTCAAGACTTAGTCTCTTTACATCCAATAGGATTTAATTGCACCAGCCTCCTTCCTGCAATTCACAACTACCTACTTACACTCGCATGCAATCCGTTCCTTTGTTCGTCCAACATATAATATATCCTAAATATTTAACTCAGACACTTGTTCCAGCTGCTCTCCATCTAGCATAACTTCACACGAGGACTGTATTCACTCATAACCATAACCATAACCTTCTTCTTATCTACGTTTACTTTTCAAACCCCTCCTTTTACACACCCTGAAAAATCTTTCTACCAATCCTCTCAAACTCTTCTTCAGATTCACCTCACAAAACCATATTATATAGGCCTAATATATATATATATAATATATATATATTATATATATATATTATAATATAATTATAATAATATATAATATATATATATATATATATAAATATATATATATAATATATATATATATTATATATATATTTATATAC
>JABUQX010073292.1:25000-28141 GCA_015478945.1 Trachelipus rathkii
TTACTACCTTAAAGCAGTAATCAGTAAATCAATAGAGGTGTTACCAAACACCTAGGGATTAGTATGCTTTTGTTTTACTGCTTACTGCTTTAACCTCATGTTTACTGCTTTAACTCATGTTTTATTGCTTTAACTCACATGTTTCTGTTGCTTTCACTCACATTTTACTGCTTTACTCATATATTTATTACATAACATACCTTAAAGCAGTAATCAGTAAATCCATAGAGGTGTTACCTAACACTAGGGATTAGTATGCTTTTTGTTTTACTGCTTTAACTGTTTAACTTTCTGCTTTACGCTTTAACTTTCTGCTTTACTGCTTTAACTTTCTGCTTTAACTGCTTTAACTTTCTGCTTTACTGTTTAACTTTTGCTTTACTTGTTTTAACTCATATTATTTAATTACAATTCACTGTTTTCTTTATATTTTTTATTACTTTTTTATTTATTTTTCTATTTTTATTTTTGTTTTAAATATACTTTTATCTTTAATGTTGTAATGTAAGAATAAAAACACACAGAGTTTCGTTTATATAAAATTTAATTTAATAAATATTTAAATTTTATTAAAACATGTACTTTACCTGCTTTAAATCAGCTTTATTAAACTCATTATTCCATTATCTACTTGATGAGTATGGATGTGGAGAAATTTACGTTCCGAAGTCCGTCTACATGTCTTGTAGCTGGGCCAACAGGCTGTGGTAAAACCTTTCTATTATTAAATATTTTAAAGGAAATGGAGATTTTTGAACAAACCCCTGTAAAAATAATATGGTGTTATAATGTTTATCAGGAAAAATTTAAAGAATATAAGATGTGATTCAATTTCATGAAGGCATATACGATATTAGATCGCTGGACATATACAGCCACAAAATTATTGTATTAGATGACTTTAATGCAACACATGAAATTTGGAAATAGCAAGAAGCGTTCAATTATTCTCACATCTCAATATTCTCTTGTGGTTTTTCATAAGCAGAATATTTTTCATCAAGCAAGCATATGACGAAGTGTTTCTTTAAACACTCAGTATTTACTGTTGTTTGGACAGAGAAGAGAATGAGTCAAATTAATGTATTGGCAACTCAAATGTTCTCTTCAAAGGAAAAGAGTTCTTAAAAGTTATATAAGAGGTTTACTCGATCCCCCACGGTTTTATTTGATGTGTGCATTCATCCAAAAAAACACGTACAGAGGTACTCGCACACAAACATTCTGCACTAAATGAGATAGAAACTGTTACATAACCTGAATAATGTGTCTAGTTGCAAAGTATTACCTTTATAAAAAATTTAAAAAGTTGAAACCATCTGAAAAACGTAAACTAATTAGTGAGGATGAAGAAATTCATCCAGTGTGTATGTGAAGTCTGTTTAATCTTATAAAAAGCGAAATGTTCCTTTAACAGGCCTCAGCAAGGTAAAGCTAGTCGTTATAGAAACTCAATTAAAAACTCTCCTCACATTAAAAAATTTGAAAAATAAAGAAAAATATACAGAGAGGAGGAGGAGTATTCCTGCCATTACTCTTCTCCGTTATAGCTCCCCTGATAACTAAGTGGTTATCCCCATAATGAAGAAGGTTGCCTTATAACGAGTATGAGAGAATGAAGTATAATAATAACACCATCTGTCAGAAATTCAGTTTCACAGATTCAACATTCACGACCTGTATATGGGCCAAGTTATTGCCGCACCTGCGCGAAAATCCCAAATCACAGTTTCATTCATCACAACCCATACATGCAGATATTACATGCCCAGTGCATTGACTTAACACCTCTTCACATTCAGCAGCAACAGTTGCACAACAGAACCTTATATTGTGAACGACTCATTATCTTTTCCAGCAGCCTCTACCTCCTAGCTTATATGATCCTAAAGTTGAACAGATAACCAAATATGAGAAAGAAGTGTACAGGATATTAAATTCAGACATTAACATCCATGAGAAACGCCTCTTATACCAGGATGCCATACAAAAATTGATAGATCTTAAAGACTTGCACCTACATCCATCATCACGTAAACCGCTACCCGATGATGTAGATATACCTAATGAAGTAAAACTTGAAGTGAAAAATGAAGATAAATTTAAAAATATTCTAGAGGAGAGCTTACCTAATAGAGTGCGTAAATCAGGAATAGCTTTATATAATATTTTAAAAGACCAATTATCTTTGAATGAAGCAGGTCAGATCGTAATTGAGTACTGCATTATACATGTACCCCGTCCGAGATGCTCAACCATCCTGGTATGGCATATGTATATACAAACATAATTGATCATCAATATGTAGGTAATACTAAAGCTCCTTTATTAAGAGTAGTATATTTTCCCAAAGAGAGTAAAGTTATAACATTCCCTAATGTTCATTATCTACCTCTGAATAGATCAAATTTTGACTCTGTACGCGTGCATATAAAGGATGTAGAAGGAAATCCCTTCCCCTTTACTTACGGAGCCTTGTTATGCAAAGTTCACATTAGAAAGAAGCAGATGCAGTAATTACAGCATAACGGATTATATATAAGAGGTGTATGCAGATATATTTTTTCATTCCTTAACATACTCTCACAGTGTAAAGATAGTATAAGAAAGATACTCCTGTAATAATGGACGAAGAAAGGGTATTCAGAGGATCAAAAATGCAGAGGGGGTATGGCCTTGGTGGATTTTTTGCCAAGCTATGGAGAAGTGCGGCCTCTACTCAGGAGAGTGGGGAATATATAGTAAAAAAGCTATAAGAACAGGTCTGCATACTATTCAAGATATTGCTGCAGGAAATAATCCTCGTGTAGCATTAAAAAGACGTATCGCCGATGTTTCAGATGAGATGCTTGGATGATGTTTAAGCGTAACAATCAGACGTAAAATTCAGGTCAAGGTCGAGGACCAGAGATTGTCACTAAGAAAATGAAAATTGCAACAAAACTTTAAAGAAAAAATTGTATTGAAGTATTTGCTAACGGGTACTAATTAAGGTCTCTAGTATTCGAGGTGTGTATATAAGATAAGGTTTTCATGAAAATGTTCATTATACGACCAGAGCTGCACATACAAGATGCATTTCCTTCATCCTTCTAGTCCTGAGTTGTAAGAGTGAATTTGATCTCTTCTCCATGAACCCTA
>JABUQX010073293.1:0-33959 GCA_015478945.1 Trachelipus rathkii
ACACATACTTCTCTTAAGGAACAAATGACACATTACCCGCATTAAAGCCTCTACCTCTGGATATCACAATTATGATAAAGAAATACAATTTAGTAGATACAAATCCTGGTGAAAATCCATTATAAAGTATCAAACCCAATATCCAGAGACCAATTGACAAACGTATATTAATATTATAATATAATCTGATGCATCTACAACCCAACCCAAAATTTCACTATACTATCGATATGTCAATTTATCAAAATGTATCCCACAATTAAAAATTCCCTACTTGTGGAGTAAGAAAGGATAACCATCCTTCATTATATATAAGTATTTCATATAGATTTATAAGTATTTGATTAGTATACATTTTTCTTGCTCTGGAAATAATAAGACTTAACTCCTCATTCTTAGAGAGAAAGCCATTTAAGCAAGCTTCTACAACGTGAAATAAGAAGATTTAAAGTTGAAGAAAGCAAAAATTGGTCCACTTCTCCGTGACAAACGTCGAGACATATTAACAAAAATGAGAAATTTAGTGCCTCTAAGAAACACATGTTTCCATAATTAATAAACTTTCTCGTATGAAATCATATAGTTTGTTAAATATTGTGATAGAATTTAGATTTTGAAAAAAAAGGGTGGAATGTCTTCTAGTTAGAGTTGTATCAAAGAGATGTAACTCCTCATAGAAGGATAAACGTGTGGATCGCAATCCTCTGAATCACATTGGGTTCAGAGGATGATTTTGGTTCAAACATTTCACTTAGAGATGAATGATTCCCTAGTGAATTGCAAATAATACAAGATTTAATTCCATTTAACGAAAAGGTGGATAGATAAAAAAAACAAAAATACAAAGTACCAAAATACGTTCAAAGAAGATGGAGTCTCACACTCAAAAGCAGAATGCGTTGTTTACTTATATACAAATAATATGGTAAATTACATTTCAAGTTGTATATAATATTTTTTAAAGTAAATAAGTATTTTATGTTTTTTTCTTCTCGTAAAGCCTCTTCAGAAGTAAGGGTTTTTAGTATGAGAAATTTTCAGAATAAAATTATTCCATATCAACAACACAAATAATTTGACGATGGGTTTTTAAAATTTCTAATCGAAACGATTTAGTCTATTAAAAGGACGCGAAGTCCAACATTGTCGTGAATGGTTTTTTATATTTAATTTATATTGCATAAACAAATTTTAAAGAAAAGAACAGAGATAGCACATCATCCTTCTTAAAAGGCATTGTCTTCCGTCAAATTCTAGTGTATAAATATTTGTTGGTAAATCCAGGTAATCTGAACGGTGATAATATTAGAAGAAAAATATATTCTAGAAAATGTAAATCTAGTTCTACCTGTTTCCTGTACTTTGAAAAAAAATTCTGAAGCCGGTTTTGAGAGAGAAAAATGAGAATATGGGGGTATGTAAGATAAAATGTGGGAACTGTAATAAAATATATGTAGGAGAGACAGCACTGAGACAGACAATAAAATATTCAAGTACAAGAGGTGCAAATACAAAAATTTCACTATTTAATATAAAGATTAAAATATTTGATATGTAAAATTTAATATGTTATATTAATACAGACAGTATAGATCTGTCTAAGTATAAATATTGTACAAGTACAATACACTTGTACAAAGAATGTGTCTTGAACACAAAAAAATATTAAATTTCTATAGCACATTAAGAGTATAATAATAATAATGTTCAACAAAAATGTTGAACCGATGAACCGATTTATTGTAATAAATGGATTGAAAAATATAGTATATAAAAATATGCTCCGTGTTTTTCATTACAAAAAAAAAATCAATTTGCAATAATTATAAGAAAAAAAATATATATTTCGACCCTAGTATAAACACGAGAACCTTTCCGTGATTTTAAACGAGAAATTATAGATATATTAGTATATATATATATAAACATTTATATGTAATAATATATTATATATATATAATAAATATAAAAATATAAACATTGTAAAAAAAATATATGCATCTGATTTAAATGGATTACACACACAACAATAAATATAATAATATAATATATTATATATTAATATATATATAATATATAAATATATATATATTATATATATATATATAATATAAATATATTATAATAAATATATATATATATATAAACAATGGAATTATGGAGATTAATAAATTGTCGAAACAATTAAAATAAATAAAGAAGTTAAAGTTAATAAAGCAAATTAAAAAATAAAATTTAAACTATTGAATAAAAAAAAAAAAACGTATGTCTTTCCACATACAACAAGGATATAGAATATAAAAATGAATTCATATCTATGATTAATCGATGTAACCTTATAGAATATATTTTGGGTAATATTTTTACTAATTAAAAAATTTTGACATCAAAATACGTAAAAACACTTGATAAATTTTCTTCAAAGAAAGTTTTAAATAATATATATTATAAGTGTTTAGAAACATACCACCAATATATAAAAGAATATTATTATATAGTATAATAATATAATAATATAAATACATAGTATATATATATATATATATATATAATATATATATATATAATATATATATAATTATTATAATATATATAGATATATAAATAAGATATATATAGTGGAAATATTGTGCTCAAAAAGGTTTGAATGTTTCTACGCAGGACAAATGAAGATTTCTTTTCCATGGATATAGAAGCACAGGGCTACAACCCGTCCTCCTTGCTATACCTGTCCAGCTAGAATCTTATGAGCCTAAATCAGATCCCTGGAATCTCTTAGTGAACGAATTTTGAGCCTATAAGAAATGTATTCTACTGAAAGCGAAAAAACCCTACCTGAAGTTTAACCCGAGGACTGGCGTCGGAAACCATTGACCGAGAAATGATTTCTAGAGTCTCTAGGGATGAGTAACCAGAAGAAAAGATGCTGGACCATTGACAGGCGAAAGCCCTCCTGATTTAAGAAATAATATATAATATATTAATATATATATAATAATATATTTAATATATATATATTAATAATTATATATATAATACATACATAAATATATATATATATATATATATATAAAATATATAAGAATATATATTATATATTATATATATATAATATATATATTATATATAATATATATATATATAATTATATACTAATAATAATATATTATTAATATATATAAATATAATATAATTATTATAAATTATATAATAAATATATATAATTATATAAAATATAAAAAATATAATAAATAATATATATAATAATAAATTTATAAATAAATAATATTTAGGTTTATGGACGAATAATCGTCAATCGTTATGCTCACCTATTCGCAAAACCATATTTTCCAATCTTCATCGTATCGCTCGGCATTTTTGCCGATATTTGCCGCATAATGAACAAATATAAGATTTATAAATTAAACTCAATAATATATATATATATATAATATTATATAATATATATATAATATATATTATTATAATATATTTATATAAATTATATATAATAAATATATATATATATAAATATATAATATAATAAATATAAAGATAATAAATATAATAAAATTATAAAATATATATATATAATTATTATATTAATATATAATAAATATAAATATATAATATAATAATATATCCTTTTTTATATGTGACTTCCATGCCTCCTAATGGTCGCCGTCATTCTCTTCAATCCACATCATGCCCTCCAGACAACATTCTTAGAGACCCATCTTTTATCCAATATTAATAAACATACTATCCCACCCCTTCTAGACAACATCTTACTATCCCTTATTCCCATGGTGGGGAGAAAAAATTTCGACATCGTATTTCTGGTCGTAAAGGCAACTAAGATTGTAGTTGGTTGGCTCCCACCAATCTTAATCTTTGCCAAAGCTAAGCAGGTCAGAGAAGTCATTATCGCCGTTTACGCGTTCGATCTTTCGGCGAATAGAATCGAGATAATGAATGACAGAGGCAATGTTGAGGAGAAGAGGAGGGAGAGGAGAATGTATTTAGAAAGGCAAAATTTATTGCACTTGATGACCAAAAATGGAAGAAAGTGAAAATAGTGGTGTGGTGATGAAGTGTTTTTTGGTGAAGTATGATAAGATAGAAGATTTCAATCGATGATGACTGTGGATAGAGAGCTATGGTGATTTTGTGTGTGTAGTAAATCTAAAAAGTTAAAATTTAAGTGCATTAAGTTGTAGGAGGATGTCAAATGAAAGAGGCGATTTGCTGGGATAATCGAAGATTTTGGATGGGGTGATAGGATAGTTCACTTGTCACATATCTGCCCACAAGGATTTTTTTACATCACAACCGTACTCACAGTCAGAGCCATTCAAGGGGTATACCGCTCAAAAGTCACGCTCTAGTGCAAAAATACCGCAGATGAGCACAACGCAGGCTTTAAAGTGAGAGATAAATACAGCAGGACAACAGAAGATGGAAGAGAATCCACAGAACAGAGGTGGTGGCAGGAAAGAAGGAGCACCACAGCGAAACTAGCCGGAATACCAATTCAACACAGAACAGCACTCCGTTGTGCTACGATCTCCTAAAGTGGTGGTACGCAAATATAATTCCCTCGTTAGCACTTGCCGCTGGTGCCGTGAAAGACGGAAAGCAAGTTAAACAGAAACAGTTATAACCTAATATGGACCTTTGACGAACCCAATTCAAACAAGCCACGGTGAAACCAGAAAGGCCCCCCCTCCAGAATATGTGGGGCATACTCCATACAAGCCCGGATTAGAACCCTTGTAATAGCTGTGGAGTGCAAACAATGCAGAATAG
The DNA here is from genome assembly GCA_015478945.1 of Trachelipus rathkii. NCBI lineage: Eukaryota > Metazoa > Arthropoda > Malacostraca > Isopoda > Trachelipodidae > Trachelipus > Trachelipus rathkii. The sequence goes on from JABUQX010073293.1 coordinate 4,810, forward strand.
TGGAAAAAATAAGTCTTCGCAGTCTAACAAAACTCTCATTCTTCGAAGTGCTCCGCTCCTAACTTCTTTTCTTTATAAAGTCATTTCCAAGACATTTTCTCTTCAGACTTTATGTTAAGTTAAGGAGTTTATTGTCACAGGAAGACGAGGAACCGTCAAAGAGATAGAAAGTTAGAATGCTTTAGAGAAGGAGTTTGCAAATTGGTTTTTAAAAATGAATTTCACAATGTTGAGAATACCCCACCCGGAAATTTTATCAGAGAATAGATAGAAAGCATTAAGACGAGAGCAATTCTAGAAGTAAAAGAGGAGCAGAATTGATATGAGTTGAAGATGAAGGTTCGAAACATCGCATATGAGTTGATAAATTAGAGGTGAGGTAAAGATCATTAATGAAAGACTGAGGAATATAAAGCAGGAAATAAACAGAACCTGAAACACCGCATACAGAAAAGAAAATCCCAAAATCAACGCTTTTAAGGCGATTTTAAAGACAAGCTAATAATAAGGCAAAGAAAAAATTCCCTCGCGCCAGGACAGAGTAGCGATGCATGCCGTTGCCGTACTCGGTCAAATTCTTTGGTATGTCAAGCGCCACACGCAAGTCTCCCTTAGTCCTAAGCGGAAAACCATAAATCGTTAAGATAGGAAAAGTATATCGCCAGAAAAAACTCGAGCGCTGAACCGTACTGGTTATCGGAAAGAAAGGAATGAGTTCCAGAAATCTAAGAAGTGAGAGTTGAGAGTTCAAAGATCTAGTAGAATACAACTGAGGACATAGTCGGATAGTTAGAAGATCAGAGCCGCGCTTCTCTTTTTCGAATAGGTTGACATGTGCGAGCTCCAAATAGGGAAAATGCTTATATGAGACATAGGAGTATAGTGAACGAGGGGCGATAGACAGAACCCACTCCTCAAAACTTGGAGAAGAATGCCATCTGGGCCACCCTCGCCATCCTCATATATTCAGGGCCAATGCAACCGATCAAAGTATCACAGGCAAAATGACATAGGAGCACTCTGAAGGAGAAAGGAAGAAGAACATGTCCAGAATCGTCTAGTTGCAGGTGTGACGAAAATATGCCGATGATGGCCTTTCAGTTGGAACTAACACCCCAAACCTCTCATAGTAAGGAGAGGATTTACAGAAGTGCTAGAGAATTGTTAACACTAGGAAAGGCAAAAGATATTAATGCAGAATGAAAACCCAAAGAAATATGTATCGCACTTTGCATTAGAAGCCGCTTGCTCGCCGAAGAGTATCCCTATTGCATACACATTTCTACTGAATGAATATAATTGGGCGAGAGTATTTAAGAACACAACCAGAATCCACGCCCGTTGATGACGCACGTCTCTTACGCTGAAGATGCCAGAGAAACAAACTACGATCAAGCACCTGATAAGAGGAAGAAAAACTTATGAAGAAGAATGAACTTGCTAGATTACAGCACTCCTTGTAGCTACTAGGCGTCTAAGGTCGTGTACGGCAAATGATAATTCCCTCGACCTTGCCGCATGTGCGCCTGTTAGAAATAGATGATAACCAGTTTAAAACAGAACAGTAAATCCTTTGACCTTACTCCGACCCATTCAAAAGCCAGGTGAACTCAGACCTCCACAACCACCCCAAATGGGAAGCATACTCCATACAAGGATGACCCTGATTAGCTGGAAGCAACTGAGAAGAGGGGAAAAAAGTCTCGCAGTTCTAAACAAAAACTCTCAGTTTCTTGGCCCCCCTAGCAACTTGTGATAGGTTCCAAGAATTTTTTTTGTTTATGTTAAGGCCAAGTGTATTGTTATATGTCAACAGGAAGACGAAGAAACCGTATGCGAAATATATAGAATAATGTAGAAGGCGTTTTAGGAAGGAATGCAGAATTCGTCGTCAACGAAAACGTTGTAACTTTGCACCATAGATGAAACTCCATCCGGATTTATAGCCAATCAGTGGATTTAAATGACACTTATGGAAAAATTAAGACCGAGCAATTTCAGAATAAAAAGGCCAGTCAGATAATACAGTTTATATTATTTGAAGTAGGAGTGGTTGAAAAGTTGATTAGGGTCGAGTCATCTATGCATATGATTGATGAGTTAGATGCACTAGAATATCATTAATGAAACAGGGAAATAAATGCAGAAAATAGACAGAATTTTTGAACCACGTAATTACAGAAAATAATTAAACTGAAAATCGCCCCATGCAACAACAAGCCTTGACATTGAGCATTACGAACAGCAACTCAGAGACATGAATTAACAAAAGAAAAGGAACCCAAATATACAGAAATGACTAGAGAACAGTACGCGTGCCATCTCCCGTCAGGAAAACAAAATTTCTGATATTTCATGCGCCACCACGCAAAGTTCTTCCTCCTTAGTTCTAAAGACGGGCAACCCAAAATCGTGTAGATAGGAAAGTATATCGCCAGAAAAAACTCGAGACCGAAAACCGTACTGGTTATCGGAAAGAAAGGAGGTCAGAGTTTCCAGATAATCTAAAGAAGTGAGAGTGAGAAGCGTTCAAAGTTGTGAACCATAGAATTACAACTAAGCTTATAGTGCGATAGTAGAAGGATCAAGTACGCTCCTTTTTCGGAAATAGTTGAATCGTGCGAGTTCCAACACTGAGGAAAATTGCTAGTATTAACATAGGAGTATGTGAACGAGGGCGGATAGCACAGAACCCACTCCCTCAAAACTGGGAGAAATGCCATCCCACCGTCTTCCCTATCCTTCATAGATTTCAGGGCCTATGCCACGCCCCACGTTAAAGCCGATCAAAGTATCACAGATTACATAGACCACCTGAGAGATAGAGAGAAGAGGAAGAGAAATAATAATCCAGAATCTTCGTCAGAGGTGAGTAGTGGAACAAAACGAAATTATGCCAGTAGAGAATTGCCTTTTCAGTGAAATTAACAACAGACCATCATAAAAGGTGAGATATACAAAAGTGCTAGAATGTTTTTGCAAGAGGCAGAAAATTGTCGAAGGAGAACCCAGAGTGCAAAGCCGCACTTTCAAGTTCTAATGAAAGCCCGTCTTTGCTCGTCGAATGATGAAACTATCCCTAGACCAACGATTCTTAGCGAATTAAAATTTTGAGGCGGAGTATTTGAACTGAAGAACGAAACATCTTATCCCCCCCGATACCACTGTCTCTAGCCTGAATGCCAGAGAACAAGCACGACAAACCCAGTGTTAAAAAGGATTAATGAGGAAGAAAGACTTCAGTGAAAAAGTACAGAATTGGAACATTATGCATAGCCCATCAACGATAACAGCTCCAGGCCCCTTCTTTGAAGTATTTATACGATATCTAATCATTATTCCAACTGAGGTTGGCCAATTTTTGCACTTTATCAGACCGGCACAGCAAACAGTAGCTTTGATCGGAATACAACTACTACATTTAAGTCCCTGGTATAAAATTTTATACGTATATAAAGAACAGCAACTGACCTTAAAGTAACGTGGATGGTCTAGATTTAATTTCAAAATTCCTTATAATAAATAATTTTTTATATCTAATATTATTAAATATTATTTAGCAATTTCATATTATTAGTATCATTCTTTTTTTATATCTTTTTAATTATTTAATTAATTTATTTATAATTATATATATATTATATTATATTTATCATTAATATTTATCATTATATTTTCATTATTAATTATTATTTATTTATTTATAATTATTATATTATATATTATTATATGATTATTATTATTAGTATTATTATTATATTATAAAATGAAGAGACTTAGGAAATCCAAAAATTTTGATCGCTGATAAATAATTTCGGAAAGGGATGAACCCTTGTCCCCCCAGTCTACAGCTTGTAATATTATATATGATATATATAGATATATATAAAATATATATAATATATTTAAATTATATAATATTATATATAATATATATTAATAATAAATTAATAATTATATATAAAATAATATATATATAATTATATATAAAATTAGTATTAATATATATATATAGTATATATTATAGATTTATATATAATATATATAATATAATTCATAATCATAATCATAAGTCAATAATTTAAACTACTAATATACTAAATATAACTTATTAATATACTATATTAACTTAGTATACTTATATGGTAGTAGAATGTTATATATATATGATAATACTTAATATACTTATTATAGTTACCTTAAAACTATCATTAATCATTAAGATCTTTCTCGCGGCCAGGTCCCCAGACGTAATAACTACTATATACATATATAAGAGTAGCGAGAAGAGATCCGAGAAGAGAAAATTGTACTTTAAATATCATTTTTTCAAATAATCGATCAATCTTCATCGTCAATCTGCATCGTAATACGTCCAAAAAATTATAACTATATAATCGTCATCGCATCGCTTCATCGTATCAATCGTCTACATATCGTCTTCGGTCACAAATTATAATCAGCTGAGATCCCTACATTCTGAAAATAAATTATTATATAACTTAAAAGTTATTTATAAAATGATAATAAATCTAAATATTTTCTCGTAAAATATTTTATTTAAAGTATATAAAACCTACATATATATGATAGTGTTAATTTATAGTGTTACTAATTTTATAAACATTCTTAGCAAAGTTTTATAGTAGAAATATAAATAATTCACTCGAAGTCTATTGGACGAGTAAATTTATTTAATTTATCCCCGATAAGAAATTATTAAATTATAACATTTTATGATGTACAAATTCACAATGTGTTTGTCAACATTGCTCTCGTGTTGAAGACTGTAAAAATAAATTGGTGGTGATAAAATGTATTTTATGTCGCTCATATATATTTTGCGGTCCACACTAAAAAATAAAAAAGAAACCCCATACATAACAGTAGAAATAATTTATGATTTTAATTAATAGGTATTTTTTAATTTCTGGTTGGATAAAAATAATTATCCAACCATAAAGGAGCTTTGACATCCAAAATAATAATATGAATATCGTAAATCAGCGCGTATAATATCCCAGGTGTATTGACATGCTACAATATACAAATCAAACCTATCCTAACTGATTATTGGAGCATATATACCCATAAATGCACTCTCAGAGATTAGAGAGCCTCCTGTTCGTAAAACATTTTTATGTTAGTCTTATCTGATAAAATAATATGAACCGGATTACGTTCGGGGATGAAAGGATGTTGCAGGACCAACATTCGTTACTTCGTCCTGCTTGGAACCAAAAAGCGGTTAGAAGAATGTGTAAAAAAAACTAACATTGTTCTAGACTCTAGAGTATTAAGGTGTCAGAAGGATTAGACAATAAAAGGGGCAAACCCAACCCGTTGTCGGCTCTGCGAAAAAGAGGGATGGTGGACACCCCACCCGCAAGGGTATTGCTAGTCGAGCTAATTCGAAACCATCGCATGCCACAAAGAGTGTTAACAATGCCCATATGCTTTCGCAACTTACACCATCCTTGGTTACTTCATCAAATATGCTATGCACCCACCACTCCATCACACAACGTCTTTCACGGCATCACCTCAAGCTAATCACTAAGCACCACATGAATGAATGAAATTTTAGACAAGAATTAAAATTATAAAGAGGATTAAATCTCCCTATTTTTTAAAAAAGAAAGAAACTGCAACTCCTTTGCTCAAGATTAGAAGAAAATATATAAATCTCAAGTTTAATACATAGTACACAATAACATTCATTTTGAAGTTTTCAATTTTCCAAGAATTCTCAAATTTTTTTTTTATTTGCGAGGAGCATATAGATTAGTAACCATTTGAAGATACAGTACTTCCTTAGTTATAAAAACATTATAAAGTTTGAAACCACAATATGTATTTAAAATATAAAAACACATTACTTATTCTCTTGAAATTATAAAATTATATACCAAAATATAAACTCAAACATAACCATGTTCTCTCTTCTTGATGGCGAAATTTGGTCCCAATGAAAATCTAGATCTATAAAGCAGACCAGAAAATGTAGAACCGATAGGTACAGATAAATAAATGACAATTTAATTTATAAACATACTGATTATGAGTTAAACTATCTCTGTTGATTGCACGCCTTCGGTGAGAGTAGCATTATGGAGAAGATTTTAGGGGAAAAGAAGGATAGTAATATTTGGGTATAATAATTATGACGTATTAATATCTGAAAAATTATGAAAGTTGAATTCTCATTACGATTGTGGTAACGCTAGATGCCTCTATAGACCTACCTAACGTAGGGTTGTAAGAAAATGTTTATCAAACTTTTTTCACAGACACTCATAGTCACTTAATTTAAAAAATAAACTACTACTAATCAGCAAACACCGAACACACAATTATTCCTAATTAGTGCCGCTACCATGTCAACTGTTAAAAAAAACAATAAAAATTCCAATAATTAGAAGAAACAAGTGGTTACAGATAATAATTTAAATTAATAGATTAAGTTCTATAGTAGATTAATAATATAAATAAATCATAATAATAATAATAATAAAATAATAATACGATACATAAAATAATAATAATAATAATAATAATAATAAAAATAAATAAATAATAATCAAATAACTCATAATACACTAATATTATCACAATATAATACAATATATATAATAATAAATTAATATAATAATAATAACCAAAAAATAATTAAAATTGAAATCAGATATATAAATATAATAATGATAAATTTATACAATATAATAAAAGTTTTAAATAATAACACTCATTAATCAGACTATTATAATTAGAATATTATAAGGAAGCAATGATAAGGATGTTCCCATACTAACTGACCTAATAAGTAACTGATACACTAATAATAATAATAATAATAATAATATATAATAATAACAATAAATTAATAATAAACAATAAACAAATAAAAAATAAATATAACTAAAAAAAACAAAGGATACTAGTCTGTTGACTATATACTAAGACTATATACTATATACTATTTTTAAGAACCACCATTCCGGCTAAACAAAAAAATTATTATTTATATCTATAATAAATATCTAAAATATATATGTTATGCTCAATATATATCATACTTTTTACAAAAAAAAAAAATATATAATAATCAATCATAAAAAAGGAACGACCTAAAAATAGGTTAGCTATTATGTTTTATTATAAGTTAATTTAAATTATGTATAAAAAAATAGAAACTTTAACTAAAGCTTGATAATGAAGACAGATAGATCATATTGGATTTACTTAACTCGAATGTAAATAATATTCCAAGTATAATGATTACCTCACCTATCAATCGTTATCAAAATCTAGGTCTCAGTCTAACTATAAATCATATAATCTATATACTAATCATCAATATATTACTATTCAATTAATTAAAAAGGAGTAAAAAATCTCTACAGAGAATGCCTGTATTTAATCTGAGATAGTATGATAAGAAACATACAACGGAGGGTAGTTTCCTCCTAAAATATAGATATGTGAGTACTACGTATTTCATAATTACAATACAATAACACTAATAATATAGTATTTAGTTACTCGGGGTAATCATATGTATACACAGAGCGGTAGCTCTACGAATCATTATTAAACAGTATACCATCGGGAATTATGACTACAAGGAAAGGGTGATAGAGATATATGAATGCTGGGGAAATTAAGGACATGAAAGAAAACGAGAGGAGAAAATCAAAGCCTCGTATTGGTTTGGGGACACACGTCAGACTATATTATAAGGGAGCAAGTTAAGGATGAAGAGAGAGGGTACACCAATAAATTGAGGGGAGGAAGAAAAAGGTCTCTTATTCACTGGAGAGACGTGAGAGAGTGGAGGGAATACGCACAGGCACCATATTCTTGGCTAATAGGCGGAGGGCTACACTCTATGTATGACTAGCATAGAAGCCATACTCACAGATAATGAGATATAGACCAATGTCTATGCGAGACTGATGGACGAGTGGGATCACATCATTTGATTCGGAGCAAGGAGAGAATACACAATTAGTCTATTGGCTTCCACACATTTGAAGAGCGAAACCAGAGGGCATATTCTTATACTATTATTTGGGAGAATAGGAGTAAAAATAGGCTTCCAGCGAGAGAAAGAGAGATGAGAAAGTAATAAAGTGAAGTTATTTGGTTCGTATCTCACACAAGACGTTAAACTTTCTATGAAATGACGATTATAATTTGAGCATTGATTTATATTTGCGTGTAAGTTTCGATTCTGGTTTTCAATTGGCAGGGTCATACCGTTTCTTTTATGCAAATTTTTGGAAGTATTAAAGAGGAGGAAGGGTGTTGAGGAAAAAGGTGAATAAGAAGAGAGGCATTTTTTCGGCCTGAACCATACGTCAAGGGAAGAAATTAAAAAAGGGCAATACGCGGGAGAATCATTTTGAGAGAAAGAATGGGTGTCAAAGAGTATGAGCACACGAAATATATTGCAGTAAATTCATTAAAAGGAGTACATAAGTAATATGCTAGTAGATAGGGGAAGGACATGTTGGCGTCGCCTCAACAAAAAAAAGTTTAATGAGTCTTCGCTGTACTCCGCGCGTAGCATAATGATATATAAGGAAATCTTAAATCATATTTTGTATTATTTCCTTTCCGGCGAAGGTTGAGATGTAAGGAGACAACTTAAATCTTTCTAGGGTAATAGAGATAGACCTGGGGAGCAGATATGTATATTAACGGGCTCAGAGCGAAAGTGGATCAAAGACAAAAAGACCAGAAGAACTAAGGGACACAGAGAAGATCCACGTTGCTATGCGGTAGACACATGGATGGGACGAGACTGGAGCAGATCAGCGCAAGTTAAGATCTTTAACGAGTTATGTGTATGGTACAGAGAATCTCCAAAAAACAATGAATGTGTATCTGGTGCAGAAGAGATATTAAGCCACAGAATCAAATTTTGGGAGGAATAGAATAATAAGATCGGCACCACTGCAAAGACGAGAAAGGAATCCCTATAAGAAGAGAAGTATGTCCCGGCGCACAAGGAGATAGCGAGAAGACTCGGGGGAATAATAAACAAACGAAAGTCTAAGGAGATATAATAATGAAAATGGAAGGGAAAATCACTCAGGGAGGAAAAAGGATTTATAGTAGAAGAGTGATATAAAATTAGTAACAAGAAGAACTCCGAAATCTGCCATATAATGACACTGATGGTCATGTTAACAAATCCAATTATCATAGAGGGTTTGGAAAAGGAATAAGAAAACACGAGCCAGAGACTTGGTCCTGGGAGGCCATAGAGGTTATATGTGACCAATCAGGCGTCATGCAGGAACTAAGAGGAATAGGAAAGAAATGAACTATATTAATCTTAAACATTATTCGTACTTTTGTAACAAAAACATTGGAAGAAATGATGGAAAGTTGGATAAAGGGAAATAAATAAGAAATGAGTCAAACAGATGGAATTTATCTATATTGTTCAGTGACCAATATAAGAGTGATAGCCAACCGTGACTACCATATAGTGTGAGACAGGAAAATAAGGGAAAATAACCAGAGAGGGAGACAAGGAGCGGATTAATCTTGAGCACAAAACGACGCTCATCATATTCCGACAATCATATAGGAGGGATTTACTTTGAAAATTCTGGCTTGGTCATTCTAATAACGGAGGAGAAACCTAGGTGGGAGTTAGTTTACAAAGAGTTATGGTAGGTTCGTGAGCGGTTAGAAAATATAATATTGAATTAAAAGCCAGTTTTTTTTGAAGAATTAGGAATAATTTTCAATAAGAATTAATACAAGGTAGGTGTTAAAGATATGAACGAAAAGAATGATAGGAAACTTTAACATATAGAACCCGAGAGGTGGTTACACAAAAGGGAAGGGAATTAAACACCTGTGAAGTGTATCTATATTGAAGATAGGGAGGATCAAGAGCATCTTTTTAATAGGGACCATATTTAAGGCGGAAGAGAGTGTTATTATTTATACGCACAATATGCCATTTTAAATGGCTGATATGAATAAGTTTGTAAAATCAAATAAAAATGGATGAGAAGAAGGAGCATACATATAGAGACGCTCATTACAAGATGGAGACGTACTAAGTATATTGTGGTAGAAATTAGTTAGAATATTATTCGCGGGTCTTATACATTTTTTTATGCAGAACGAGTACAATCATGAGTAGTTAGGAGATATGAGCACAAAGGAAATAGAGAAGTCATAGACATATTGGAATAAATAATAATAAAAATGGGATAAATAAGTTTTCAAATATTGTGATAGAAATGTTTGAAATAGTTTCTAATTTTAAAATTATATAGAGATAACAACAACAGATTGTTAAAATATCGCTGAAGAAAAGAAGAATGACATCTGAAATATGAAGTGTGAAAATAACTAGAGAGATGGTTAAAAGCGAATACGACCTTGTTTATATATTATTGAAGGAACCATTAGGGTAAAGGGGAATTTTAATATCACCTATTTTAATATAGATGGTATTAATACTAATAGTATGATTATTTCATAGTTTCAGTTCTGGATGGTTCATCTAACTATATAGGAAACCAGCTCATTTATATTAGAGTTTGGGTAATGGGATAAATGGATTTATGTGTGAAAAGAGTAGAACGCAAAGACCGTGAGAATAAAATAAGAAAATAGGGAATACTCAAAATTTGTTAATTTGATGTGTGTCTATATTTTAGTATTTGCGTTAAGAGTTCTTTGAGTTTACCCGACTTGAAATGTTATACCGCGGAGGAAATTGGTAAGATATATAACATTCTAGATGACAGTATATATTGTAGTTGATTGTATATCCGCTTAATTTATACTTATTGTGGAACGCACATCCTAATGTATAAGCCTCAGGGGCTCTGAGGTAATTAGCATTTAACTTTTTGGGGTAGTAGCTATGATTTGGACCTACATAATATAGTTTTGCGTATAGTTCATTTATTAGCAAGATATGATGGCTTCATTGAACTATTAAATATATTAATTAACAGAAGATTTGGATATTTCGTTTAGCAGTGTATTTATTAATTATACATGTAGTTTGAGTTAGACAAAATAGTTATTTATTTCAATCTGATGATGGATTGGAGACGAATAGTAAAAAGAAATTTTTAATTAATAGGTATGAAATTTGATAATAATTTTCCTTTAGACATAAAAGAGAGAGAACCAATTGTGTTGAGGTCTAACTAGTTACAATTTGACTTTTGCAAATGTCATTGTGCTTTCTGTTTCTTTTTCTTTTCGCTGTCTGCGTGGAGGGGTAAAAAGAACTTTTATCTATCTAATATGGGATGCCAAGCCGAAGGTACAAAGCGTCATCAAAACACTTCAGGTGATAGTTCAATTAAGACGCTCTCACATTTAAATCTATTTATATTTGTATTGATGTTTATTTTTATATATATATGCACTACCTATATTTTACTGGAATATATATATAGTGGGAATTTAAGCTAGTTTATATAGCTGGTAAATATAATATATATATATAATAATCAAGTGAATTTTTATTTATATTTAAATACATATTTATATTATTATATTTTATAATTAATTTTTATAGGATATATATAATCTGTATTGGATAACCTATACCCTTTCTTACCCTAATTGCTGTTTCAGCTGTAGCAAAGTTACAAGGGGAATTTTTTTTTTTTTTTATCTTCTTTTTATTATGAGAGGTCTTATTATACATATTATATTTTATTTTTAGGTTTTACTGCACCATAATTATTAGAGAGCGAAGACAGAAATGCGTCTTGTATTTTTGGAGGAGCCAATAAGATAGTATGCATTCGAGCGGTTGATACGGCAGACGAGAGAGTGCGAATATCTGTTGGCGTATCTCCTCTTTAACCTTCTACACAGAGCACTTTATATTTATTCTTAAAGAGAATGATCACATAAGTATACGCTTAGTACTTCATTTAATCGATTTCTCTTTTCCAAGAGCCCCCTATTAGGCCTCATATCCTAATCAAAAACACCTTAATAGTAATGGTAAGCTGAACAAGGTAGATCAGTTATCACGACACTTGCGCATATAGAATATTGTGCACAACACAATATAAGGCGATATCAGAATTCGATAATCTCTTTTTAAGTAAAATTTGATTATCTAAAATATTCCATGTCTTCTAATTATGAGAACTCTTATTATGTACAAACTCTGTACTAGTAACGTTAGGGAACTATAAACATATATTGACGGGCAACATAATTATAAGATATAAGAATTATAAATAATCTGACGAGAGAGAGATCCAAAATAGCGAGAGTTAAATCATTAATTCATTATATATTCAGTCATTATAAATAAGTAACATTCTAATTATTATTCCATTATATAGTTTTATATATCATATTTATAAGGCTCACGATTGAACAGTTTTTTTCACAAAGAGACGATTTAAATTAGCTGTATATTATTATAATCATTACAGCTTATATTACATTTAAATTATTTTTATGCACTTCATTATTTCTGAGTTTTTACTAATTGAAGTTGTTGATTTGCTCGATTTCTTGCATATTTTTAAAAAATAAAAAAATTTCTGGATTTCTGTCAGTTAATTCTTTCTCTTTTCTTTCAGAACATAAACTTCAAAATCCTATAATTTTAATATGCAGTTCTCGTAATCCTCATTTTTAATAACCAACTTTGATGATCGTTTCTAAAATGACCACTGTTCCAGAAATTAGCTTGTGAGAAAGAAGATTTTGTAGTAATTAAAGATTGATTACTTTTGGAAACATTACTCTTTAGCTGAATATTTGAAATTAATAATATCATTATAGTGTTAATTTATCATACTAAAATAGGTATTTGCAAACTTTTTCTCTATTTTAACTTTATATAGTCATTTCTAAAAGAATACTACCGGATAAACTTGCCTAATTCGGCATACCAATCCTTGTATATTAGTGTTGAATAAGTTCATCGGATGCCCATCATATATATTGAGATTTTAAAGACATTTAATAAACACAGCAATATGTACCTCTGTACGAAGTAGTTGCCAAGCCATACGTACTTTCTTAGCAGCTTCTGGAATAATCTTTAAAAATTAAGGCAAGGTAATTATGTCATTTGAATTTTTTAGTAAATATTTCATTACGTATTTCTTTTCATCTTTAGGAAAAAAGAAAAAGCTTGAAATTAGAAATATATATAAATAATAGATTAATATTTTAATAACAGTAAATAGCTCTCTTAATTCCAATTGGATTATAAATATACTTTAAATTTTTCTTAGGTAATATTATAGTTAGACGGCTATGTCTATAATACTTAAAGGGTCAGTGGTGAGCTTACTTAAAAATGAATTAGAGATAATTCACATTTATAAGTTTTATTCAGAAAGGTGCTTCAAGCACTCCCCTTTATACTACCATAAACTGAAATTCGCTTAGGGGCACCGTCAAGAAAAAATAAACATGATAACTATGATAAATTAATCTTCTAAGTAAGGAAAAGTTTATCCGTTTTTTATAAAGCTATCAGTAAATCATAGCCAAAAAATATTGACCTCGCCGTTATCAGTTTTTCTAAATTTACTAACCTAATGCATAACATACCTAATATTTCTCCACTACTTCATATAACTAGAGCTGGGACTACTAAAATAAGTCAGAAACTAACAGTGATAAAATAATTACACTTTGATTATATCACTGGGTAACAGCAATAAAAAAAATTAACGTCAGGTTAAGGTTTATTCTCAGCCATATTTTAGACTAAATATCTTGGTTAAGTTTACTGAGTCCAAAAATAATCTAAACCTTTGAAGTTTTGTATTATAATCAGTTATCAACACTATTTTTGAGAGCATACATTAATTAGACCATTATAGGTTCTAATACCTGACGAAAAGCTATATCATATGATGAGTTCAAATCCTCTTATATTGTGGTCTGGAGAAGATTAATAGCGAAAAAATGAAAAATTTTTCGAGAAGTATAAGAGGACCAATTTGAGCTTATGACTTTTATGGACAAATTTGAGATGTGTTTCCATATCTTGGTGAGATTTTTCAAAAAATAAGACTAAAAAATTTTGACACTTTTAGGTTTTTCTTATCGAGTAATACAGAGTAATTGTTACCGGGTATTTAGAAGTGGCATTAACAGCCGAGAGAGACGGACATAGTCCCAGGGAACCTCAAAACTTGACTACCATAAGAAACGTTTATAAATCTGACTAAAATATTTCTGCGGAGAAGGACACGGATATCAGCTGGCAATGCAATAGGAAAGAGAGAGCATACACAAAGCTAATTGTGAAAAGCGTCAGTTCAGAACTACCAGAAGCTTACTTTAACACTAAGAGAACTCAGAGCTGTGTCCGATTCAGGGATAACAAGGAGATACAGCCCAGAACTCAACTTCAGAAGGACGACATTTCTTTACGGCCAGTAAAGCACACGAGGGTCGCTATGACAACGCATCAGGTAGATTTTCGGATGAAAGTAATCTAATATCGGTGCCTTGCCCCTAAGGCCGGATATTCCTCATCTTTTTCATTAAAAGCTCCCATAGCTGCCCAGGGCCGGGAAAAAACATTTTCTAAATATCCCCCAGGCCTCCCAAGTTGGGAATCTTTCTATAAGGGGGGATTTGGGAACACTTTTTTCTAATTTCTGGAATATTTTAGTTTCAAACAGAATAATACATTTATTAGCTTTTGAGATATTTAGCTTTAATCTTATACATAATCTTAAGAAATTATTTTTACAATTTATCAAGTTTTATGAAATTTTCGGAGTAGATATAATTGGTCTAGTGAGAAAACTTCCATTCAGAGCATTTTTCTGTATACCCAGCAGTTTGACATCTGGTCCCAATATGAATTGCCAATTTGAGAGGCAAAAAAAAAAAAAATAAAAAAAAAAATAAAAAAAAAATAAAAAAATAAAATAAAAAAAACATTAGATGCGTACTAAATAAAGCTTTAAGTTTATTTATGTCTCTTTAGCTACTCCAAACCATTTCCAAAGAATAAAAAAATATGTGGTTGATTTTTTTTCACATCTTGAAAAGGGAAAAATTGTCAAAATTGAAAATTTTCTCATTCTTTTTTCCTGCCATCCAATTTTTTGAAATTTTCAAAGTAGATTGAATTTGATGAGTTACATCCTGCCATCCAATTTTTTGAAATTTTCAAAGTAGATTGAATTAGAAGAGTTACATGTCTTTTATTTGGGGCATTTTTTTATATACCAAACAATTTGACCTATGGGAACAATCTTTGTCCTGGCTGTTTCAAATTGGTCATGGCGTGCCCAAATAAAATGGTTAGGTACCTATGTAGAAAAGAGTCTAAAAGTTGTTTAATTCGTTAAAGTCTATTTGATCTGATTTCATTAAAAAAAACTAATATGAATATAAAAAACTTTATAAATTATAACTTTTAACAAAAATCTTCTACCCTCTGCCAGTTTTTTTTTTAATCTTGCCTTTGGATACTGTTTAAAGAAATATAAACCTAAAACATTTATTGAAGTTTGTAGCTCTTCCAATTATATCTACATCAAAAGTTTCATAAAAATTAGATGAATACTAAAAAAAATACAGCAATATTTTCAATTTACACACAATTGTTTGAGTTTAACAAATAGATTTATAAAAGCTGGAAATTTTACTGTTTAATTAATAAAACAAAAAATTCTTAATCATAACTCACTGCTAGTTATAGTAATATTTTTTTAATTTATTCCTTTTTAAAATATTGGAAAAGAATTATTGTGGTACAAAATTAAAAGAATTTCGACTTTTTTACGCGAGTCTTTCTTTTGGAGCTGTAAATGTTGTCAGCTTGGTTAAACACTCTCTCACTGAAAAGATTTGATGGAAAGGAGCATAAGCATCTTCTTGCAGGGTCTAAAAGAAACCATGTTTCTTTCTTAAGGTTCTTAATTTTGATACTTAGTGGCTATATTTGTAAACTAATAGAGTAGATATGTTTAAATGCATTATTAGTGGAAAGCCATGTTATTATATAAAATTGTTCAAGGTAATTTGTAAGCTGGGATAATACACAAGAAGACTGCTCCGGCTAGCTGGATATCAGGGATCCAGCCTCCGGCTGTAGCAAAAATATTGGTCAGATTATCTGGCCTCCAGCCAAAGTTACAACACTGGGCTATGCCCAAGCAGAAGAGAGACTGAAGAAGCAGAAGGGTGGATGGTTTGGAAATAGACACGTAGAAGCGCAAGTAAAATATTTGAATATGACAATGTCATTCAGAAGGTGAAATGGGTGTAATATGGTAAAAGTAAATATTAATAAAAAATGTTAAAATAATAAATTGCAAATATTAAAAGTAGTAGTAATAAAAAAATAAAATAAAATACAAAAAATAAATGTAAAATACGAAAATTAAATTAAAAATATGAAAATTAAAATTAAAAAATTCAATGTAATAAAAATGGCAGTAAAATGTTTGAAGAACCAGTATCGTTAGTACCACAAAATAATATGAAAGCCACAAAACCTGGAGGACGGTGGAAGAGACGTCGTCATTATGGGAAGATGACAAGTTCTTTATGTACATGGACTTCATATTTTCTTGTTTTACTTCGAAAGGGAGAACAAAGAACATCAAAAACACCAGAAGAGACAAGATGATTCAAATTACAAGTGATATCTAATAGCAAAGTGTCCCTGGTGTGACAACGGCCTTTCAGTTATGTATGAGATACCCTAAAGCTTGTTAGCCCTGATGTGAAGATGTAGGCCAGTCTGACATTCATACCTGGCATTGCAATCGAACATTTGAAACTACAGCCTACGCAATTGAAGGCCTGTAAAAACGTGGGAGGGAATCCTTAAATCTGAAAAAAGAACCTAGAGTAAAAAGATTAATGAAAATATGTTTCACATCACATTGGGGCAAAATCTCACGAGAATCTTGCACAATTCAACACAAGAGACTGGTTGATAAAGGACCCATATAAGTTAAGCTCAGATGGATTGCAGCTTGTAAACAGCTAGTAGTGTAGTCAGCTTAGGTCTATATAAATCTAGAAAAATAACTAATTACCGTAACAAGTCTCTTGTAGAGGGGAGTCCTGTATCTCACATATCGAATTCGAATTGTTACATTTCTATGAGAGAGAGAGAGACAACTTAGAATACTACTGGCTATCTAACCAAACCGAAGATCGTGAGGACAGCAGATCACTTAGGCAGTACCGAACATAATAATTTAACGGAAAAGCACGCACCTTACTTCATATGATCATGCCCACTGCGGGTCAGTCCAAGATCATTTAGCTTAAAACACATCCCAATGCTGTATAGGGTAAACTAACTCCCTCGTACACGGGCCAGCGTATAAGGCCCGTATGAGAGGCTTAGCTGACAGTCTGATCGAGAGAGACGATAACGACACCGCCACCCTAACATAGTTTGTTTTATCAGCAAAATATAAAGATAAGGTATAAGGAGAATAAACATGTATAATTTTTTATAGACTTGAAGGCCCCTATTATATTGGATAACTTACGTTATCTATTAGATGGCATCCCGTCACGGAGTATCCAACTTGTTTTCACAATGTAATGATAAGCTTTAATATTGAATCTGAGGTATATCGCTGGGCGAGTCTCAAGCATTAATGCGATAGACTTTAATATCGTCGCCGCAGGGCTGTTGGGCTTGCGGCAGAAAGAGAAGACAATCAGACTACAGGAGCTCGGTGAGCGGGACGGAGTGTATCATACGATCTTTTCCGATAAGATAAGGGTTGAATTTCTTTATGAGACTATCTTTATGTGTTTGTCGGACTTTAGCATTTTCTTCGAGTGTTTAGGGTAATATATTCGCTCATATCTTCGGAGTTTTAACTAACTTAAGTAATGGTCACATAGAAAGATCCATGTCGGCCGTCTTTTATCTAATTGCATATAAATATTTCTCTAAGTACATTAAGTGTTATGTTACGTATCGCGGGATCCACTCATACAATATGCATAACCGTATGAATGTATGTATAATGGTTAGTGACTACGGTCATTTCTATAGACAATATGACCGATAGTACCAAGCGCTTTCTTATGAAGTTAGTAAGATGCCCTTATCAATTATTCAAAATCCTCATCATAACTAAGGTTATCAGTGCACGTATCGTCTATCTTCTTATATTGAATGAGAAGAAACAAGTAATGTTATAATAACCCTGTTTAAAAATTATTTGGCAACCACTTCCTTATCTCTTTCATAGTAATGTAGGATAAAGGAATTATATTAAGTGTCTATGAAGTGTGGGTCGATTATGCTATACGTAGTTTACTGTCGAGATAGCAAGAGTATTTATTCTCTTTATCACCTTCTAGACACGCAATGGGACAAAGATCCAGGACGCTCACGTTTTCAGCCCCTGCGTCGATCTCTTGAACGTAGGGAGTAGTACGGGTCTCTAGGCTAGTGCGTCAGCAGATATTACACGAGATGAAGACTTATCACACACCAGTTTATCTCTACGATTAAGGGTATCATTGCCTTTATTAAATAGATAGATTAGACATGTTAATGCTTGAGCAAGGGAGGCTGTAGTTTGAAGGGGTGTTATTAAATTATATTGATCGCTATATTTATATATATAGTGTAGGTATATCTAATAGAGTAGATCATAGAATGGTGGGAGGAGGGTGAGTGGAGGGGGTTGGTGAGGAGTAATAAGATATATATTTATATTTATATATAGTATTAGTTATATATAGTATAGTATATGGTAAGTAATATATATTGATGAAGATATATATATTATATATAATATATATATAGTATATTATTATATTATGTAGTATAATATAATTTATATTATATATATATATATGAGTAATATGAATGATAATTTATTTACCTGTTGTCCAACATTCGTCTTTGGTTTAAAATTTTTAATTTTATTGCAAAGCACAATGTTTTTTTAAAAATTTATATAATTTAAAAACATATACCGATCGGTTAATTTTTTGTCCACAACATGAGTAAAAAAAGGTGAGAAGTACCTGGAGTGGAGGGAGTGTCACCTTGTTCAAGATGGTCCTCTCTTTCGGTTCGTCTCAATTGGAATAAGGTCTAACCCAAACCCGTAAACGTTGGCAGCAACTCTCAGGTGAGATGAAAGTATTAGGCTCTGGGATACTATTTTCGATGCTTGATTTTGATAATGATGAGATCGTTTCATTAGTCTGAATGCGAGTTTTTTAGGGTTAGCTAAATGGAACCGACATTTTTCTGCGACCGCATTATTAGAGTAATTTTTCAAAAAGCCAGTTTGTTTTTATAAAATCTTTGTGAAAGGGGGGAAAATAGCGATGAATGTCTTCCTTTGAAATGATGTAGACATAGAGCGTGGGCCAACCTAGCCTGGTTTGGGTTTCTTCAGCACTCTCGAACGAAGGTTGGTTAAGTGTTGTATTGGACTGTGGGGGGAGTGGTTATTGATCAAGAAATTTATCGTGCGCTGGTAGTGCTTATCCTACGTGAGGGTATGACCTCTCTATGTTATATAAACGGGTGTGTTTGAGAGAAATTGTTTGTTGGATGATTTTTATAATATAATCAGTTAATGTCTGGATTTGTCTTCGCTTTTGTTCTGTATGGTTAGGGGGTCGGCCAGTTGGTGTTGCATCGTAGATTGATAGGGTTTTAAATATGGGGTTTTAAGGTGTGGGATTTCTATGTGGATGGATTGAAGGGGATGGAGGGTTTGATTTGTCCATGTTGTGGAGAGCATAGCGGTAGTGCTGGTGTGTGATGCACCCGCAACCCTATGATCTCACAAAATGACAATCAATAACTCATCCCTAGCCATGCCGAGTATGAGTTTGGCCCAACTGTTTAGACCACCTGGGGGTGTTGATTTCACTAATTGGGGCTGGTTTGGATAACCAGAACATCAATCGATCAAACAATGGGCCTAGCATCCTGCACCAACACAGAAAGGAAGAACGCTCAGTGAACAATATCGCTGTATATAAACTCATACCGACAACAATTTCAACATCCTTAAAAGGGAAAGCATGCAACGTGATAGCAATATGCAGGTTCAAATTTCTTGGAAAATTACCAGCGGCTCCCATCCACATCATCCAAAATGAAGTCAGTACTAACTTTGGTCAGAGTAACGCAATTGCGCAACAACTAACTAGAGGTAACCCCGTCCCTCTTGTCCTCGATCATTTAAGAAGAAATTGAAGTGGCATTACGTGTCTATTTTCCCCTTCAAAAGTTTTTATAAAAATAATATAAATGATTAAGAAGTTTTACTGTTCCAACCAAACAATGCAGAACGGTTGCAAGCAAGGAAGAAAAATACTCGAATTTCCGCCTATTCCATGTGTTTCTTCTACAGAATCAGAAAAGTAAGCATTCGAAAATAGTTCCAGTATAATCTTTCCCTTCCCCGAGTTTGGTAGTAGAGCCTTATAAGAGGACAGACAGGGAGAAAGAGGCCCGTTAGGTTATGGCAAGGCTTGGAACGAGCTACTCGTCAGTACTTCCCCTATCCTGTGATTCTCATGTTGGGAGGAATAAATAAACGTTATTCGGGATTCGGGATTATTTAATTCATAATATTGTTGTGAATAATAAGCAGTGGTACTGCGTGTGACAAGTAGGAGTTAAAATTTAATGGAAACAAAGAGTTGTTAAATTACAGACCAAAGGGTTAAATAGAATGTTTCACGTATTAGAACAAAGCTACGTAGAGAAAGTATAGACCCTTCAAAGGACGAATTAATATTATAGGCGGTATAATGTATATTATTGATAGGTTAGTGATGTAGAGATATATTATATACGAGTTAGGGGAGATGGTATATAGTAGAGGTGTGATATGATATAGTGATAGGTGAGCCAGTAAGAATATATTAGGTATAGAGGTATATATAGATGTGTATATATGAATGTAGAGGGCTATGTATATAATCAAACATACGAACAAACTACTTATATTAATATATATATATATATAATATACATATATATATATATATATATATATATATATTATATAAATATCCGCCCAACCAACTACTCTTTTCTGTATCTTTTCTGTTTGTGTTGGGTATGGCCTTTTACTGCTGTCCCTATGATGTGTTCTGGAGTCCTCATACCTAAAGTATAGTTCCTTTCGTTTTGATTTTAATATTTTATAATTCTCGTATGTGCCAATTTTTCCTATATGCCTTAATTGTAAAAACTGATTTTTATGAATCCCTCATTAGAAACATAACGTAAATTAAATATCTTTCTTTGCCTTGCTATTTATTGTTTCCTAAAACCAAGTCTGCAGCCCAAATTTTATTTTATTTTATTTTATTATATATATATATATTATATATATATATATATAACGGGGCTAAAAATGTATATATAAATATATATAAATATTATATAATACTATAATATATTTATATATATATATATTATTAATATATTATACTATATATATTATTAGTTATAATATTAATATTTTAGTTTATATATTATATATTCTTACATTTATAAATAAAATAATAAATTTAATTAATTAATATTAATATATTATATATATATATATATATATACAAAAGTGAATGAAAAACAAAGTAAAATAGTTGATAGCTTTCGTGACAACAACTGAATCACCATCTTCATACGATAGAATAAAAATGACTTACAAGAAGATAGTATTTTTGTAGCTATGATTTTGTTGCCAAGGTTATTCTTAAAGTAAAAAACCAATAAAATCACGTGACTGATTTTCAATTTTGAAACAATTATGTTATTTATGTATTGATCATGATTATTTTGAATTTAATGGTGGTTTTTTTCTTAAACAGAAGGAGGGCTTCAGTATGGATTCGCCACTATCTCCTATATGCAATAATTAATTTATGGAATTGTTTGAAAAAACATATTTGAAGGACTACTTGAATACTAAAAATATAAATTGGTTACGAGATGTACTACATGATGTTTTTGTGGCAATTTCTTAAATTCCCAAATTCTCCCTATTAATTTTACATTAGAGTTGTTAGAGAAAAATGATTTACTTTCCTTTTGACGATGGAGTTATTAATTAACAAGTTTGGTAGTGGCAAATCCACCATAGACCAAAGTCAAACTTGATAATACACACCTCTCCCATACGAAACAAAATATTTTACTTTTTTTTACTTTTAAAGGAAAAGACACGAAAATGAAACACTTTTTATAGGCAGATAAGACATTTTTTTTTTGTGTTGTTAATGAAAATAAAGTTGGAAGTGTCTCCTTTTCATATATAGGCCTCTGAAAATTGATCAAAATAGGTGTCTAATTTTTTTGGGTCAAATTTAAGGATGGATAACTCAATGTTTGAACAGACAAGATGAAATTTGAATTCCATTATGGCATGCCCATGGATTAGGAACTAAAGGATTTATAAGTCTCTCAATCAAAGCCATTCGTTCTGCAGATAAAGCCAACTAAAATATGAGTGAAATTAATCGCAACAACATTTCTGAAATATTCTATACCAAATTGATGAAAAAATATTGCTTTATGAGATTTGATTGTGCCACTATCTTATTCTACACAACAAATACAGCAAGAACACTAAGTTTTATCATTCTAGTTATATTATGTAATGAACAAACTTGACGATATATTTTGTTTTTGTCATGGGAAATAAAAAGTGGAATTTGCGAAAGCAGTCTTTGATCCCCAACCAAACACTTATGAGGATGAAACTTTGCAGACCTCCATGTAAGAGACTTTTATTATTCTTGGTATATATTTTAATGACTTTCTAATACTTAGCTACTGTTCAGAACCTTTATTTAGCACTTTTCCTGCTAATTTGCAAATTTTTTAGGATTTTAATTTTTTTGATATATTTTTGCACTTTTTATTCACTTTCAACTACTATCTACTTACCTAATCCTTCTTTTTAAGTTTTTCCTGTAATTTCATTAGTTTACCTGTTAATTCTGGCCACTTAATGGTAAATTTTTATAATTTTAACTTTATCGATACATTTTTAACCTTTTTGAGCCACATTTCACAACCTTGCAGACTCTCAGGCTATGTTTACTATCAAAGGATGTGACAGGTAACCGTTAGGCTTAAATAGCATGCCACATACAATGGGCATCATACTAACTATTAGGCTTAAATACGATTCCCACTAGCAACGTTAGTTCCATAACACCTGTTAGACCTTTCATCACCTGACATCTAACTGTCGTGACATCAATTTTTTTTCGGTCGTTTTTGACACTGCGCGTCCACATTACAGGTTTTCGATTGTCATCAACGGTGTTTGAGTTCAGCTCGCGAGCTCCGTCAAGCTCCCGGTACCGATGCCGCACGTCCCAGCGAGCCGCAGCCCGCCGCCGCCGGCGCGTGAGCACGCCCGCCCTCAGCCCGCCCCCGGTTCATATGATATATATATAATAATATTATATATATTATATATATATATTAGATATATGCTTTGGAATATGGTATTTACATCTATATATTTAGATAATATATTATACTTAATATATAATATATAAGTGCAGCTAAACGAAGACTATGAATCGCATTTCGAATACTCGAACTCATACTGCACATATTCAGTGCATCCCACCAACATGATCATCAGTTTGAAACTACTTAATAAACTCAAAGTATGACACCATACGTCTCTTGACTTCTACGTATTTAAATATTTTAAACTTTAACTAAATGCATGACTTGATGTTGAACCATTGGTTATTTAACTCTCATTCCAGAACTGTAACCATTTGGTCTTAGGGTACTTGGAGATATAATGTAAAGAAGTAATATTTCCTATTATCACTATCTGGTCAATCTTGATTAGACCTTCAGCTATCCAAACATAAATTACTTTTATTTTTAAAATGTGTTGTTTTAAATGATTTAAGGTTTCTCGATGTTTCGGGAATATATGTAGCTTGTATGATTCGCTTAAAAAGAATAAGATGTATAACCCAAATTTATGGATCACAAAGGTATTCCGATTCCACTCTCTCTCTCTCTCCTCGTATCTCTCTCATTCTCTCTCTCTCTCTCTCTCTATATGATATATATGATATATAATATAATTATAGTAAATAGTAGCAATTTACTATATATAATATAATTATATTATATATCATAATATATTATATATATTAATATATATATATACTATAATACGATATATATATATATATATATAGGTTATGTTTAATTTCAGTAAGATTTTGGTTCAATATTAAGATGATCAGTGTGAAAATATGACACTGAATGATAGAGAAATGTTAAAGTTTCGTAAGATACTTACTGTCTAGCTGATGATGATGATTGTTTTGAAAATGCTATGTTTAGGAGCAAGTTTTGCTGAGTCATGATAAGGAATGCTTCTATAATTTTGCTAATGCTTAACGCTTGATCATAGTTCAAAGTGTTGCTATTCGACTATTAGTTTATATGTCTGTAATTACGATGGAGCAGTAGATATTTGGTATATATTATATGAAGAACACCATTCGGCATGCTACAGTCTTATTTCCAAGTGTTCTGATCAACAGGGCTGAGTAACGTTCGCAGGACCTGCAATACTCCGCAATATTTTAAATCTTGGGCGTTTAATGAGTATCTTTCCAAACTCAAATACATTATTACCTTAATGTAAGTATTTTAATTATAAAATATGATTGTATCATAATAGTAGTAATTAATAACTTATTTAAAGTAATAAAATAACTATTAAATCACGCTACACTAAAAGATTAGAAGAAACAAACTGTTGTCTTAAAAGTAGTTTTGTATTTTTTTACATATGTGTACTATATGCTTGCATGTATTCTGAAAATTTTTATCAAGTCATTCATGACATTTTAAGCTAAAATCGCTTTCATATATATTATAATATATAATATATATATATACTATTAATATATATTATAATATATATATATATATATATATATATAATATAGTATATATATATATTATAAATATATATAATATATATAATGTATTGTGGTTGTGTGTGTGTTTGTGCGTGTATGTGTGTGTGCGTGTGATGTTGTGTGTGTGTTTGTGTGTGTGCGTGATGGTGTGTGTGTGTGTGTGGGTGGGGTGGTGGTGGGTGCGTGTGTGAAAGATAAATAACAAACAACTCAGACCATTAAATATAAATAGACATATACTAATAATAATTACGTATCATCAGATGTGTAATACTATCTTTGTCCCTTGAAGATACAGTGTGAAACATGAAAATGTCAAACTCTTTTAATTATCTATAACTCTTATCTATATAGTTTGTTTTTCACCCATAACTGCTGGCATCGCGCCTGTAAATAGGCCTGTCATAGCAAAGAATCTTAAAACGGTGTGATATCATTTATTTATGACGATATAAGAAACGGATTTGTTGATGAATGACTAGTTTTTGTAAATAGATTCAGGTGTGTGACCATACCTCTTTAAATAATAGCTTTAAGTAAGTTAATAGATTGTTGCGTTGTGATAAGGTATATATCGGTGTATGTACATCATACAGACGAATCCTTACTAGTACTACCACTACTACTACTACTACTGCTACTACTACTACTACTACTACTATTATTACTAATGCTTAAGCCTAAACTATTATACGTGTAAGAGTCCGGAGTTTTCATTCTAGGCATCCGTTCATTGGTTAATGTTTGATGTGAAATACAATGTGCAAGTTTAATGCAAAGTTTTGGTATTGACTCCTCATATCATAACTCTGATTCATATATATATATATATATATATATATATATTATATATATATATATTATATATATAATATATATAATATATATATATATATATATATATATATATTAAATAATAATAAATAATTATATAAATATATATCATTAGTATATAATAATATTAAATCTATCTTTTACAAGTGCACTTACACATATTGACTTGCAAGTAGTAAACAATAAACAAACAGATTGGAGTAATCCCAAATAGGTTCCCTTAGGGTTGCGATCGCTACTGTTTATTGCTTTACGTGTTCTAAGGGTCTGTAAAAACATGTTTTACGAACCCCAAGGACGATAGAAAGGTCGTTCCGCTGGAGGGAGTGGGAATACGTAGGCAGGGGGAGGGCTGATTCTACGGTCTTGTACTGCCTTTAGCTGCTTTACTACACTTAAACTTTACTTTACAACCTTCAAAAATCATAAAACAGTAAATCAATAGCGCGATTACCTAGCAACAGTGTGAATATAGGACTTTACTGATTTACTGGCTTTACTGCTTTAGTCTATAAAACTAAGAACTTTTAGTATAACAAAACATTTTAAAATTAAACTGATAAAAAATAGAAAATAAAAAAATAAAAACTTTTGCTTTTTAATTCATAATAGTTTCGAAAAATAAAAGCTATAAGAGGAGGTGGTATGTGATTTATTAAAAATAAAAAATAAAAATAAAAAATTAAGAATAAATTAAAATAAAATAAATAATAATAATATAATAATGATAATATTAATAATAATAATAATAATAATAAATAATAATAATAATAATACTATAACAAAATATATATATATAATAAATACTTTTTAATACGTATAATAATAAATAATAATAATAAATATATGATAATAATAATAATCGTAAATAATAATATCAATAAGTAAAATAATTAGCTCAATAAAACCTTTCAAACTTTCCAAAACAAAATTTTAAATAATAAATAACAATAAAATAAATTAAAAATAAAAACAATTAAAGCATATAATTATAAAATCATGTTAGCTAACATGATTTATGAAACAGTAATGATTTAAGCAGAAGAATCAGTCTTAATCCTTTAGAAGGAGCAATATCTAAGTGAATATGCAGTAGAAGTGATGGAGCAGTTATGACAACACCTCTAGTATATCTAGTTCAACCCTTTGCATGTCTCCAAGTATTGAGCCTATCTGTCATACCTTGCAACACGCTAACTTCGGCTATAATTGAAGGATGTTCAGAATCATATAATAATACCAAGTTTCATTCCTTCTACGATAATGATCCAAGAAATGTAACCATCATCACGATATCGTTTGTTCTGTTTCACTTGACCTCCTCGCTTCGCTTCCTCTTCTCTTTTGCCTAGGCCTCCACGTATAATTTTATGTTTGGTTAGTGAGAGCTACATGTCTGTCTGTATGTTGTATGCTTGTGCGTATGTGCATTAGCTTGATTGTGTATGTGTATGTATGTGTGCGTGTGTGTGTATGTGTGTGTGTGTGTGTGTGTGTGTATGTGTGTGATGAATGAGTTCGAGTTAAGCACTCTCCTTGTAGATTTGAGTTAATCAGGAGCAATTTATTAGAATTGAAAAGCAAAAACCATTGGTGCTAAGTGTCGGTGTACTTAGAAAGAAAAATATTTATCGTTACATGATGAGACAAATATGTAGAGAGAGAGAGAGAGAGAGAGAGAGAGAGAGAGAGAGAGAAAGAGGCGCGAGAGAGAGGGTGGGAGGGAGAGAGAGAGAAGAGAGAGAGAGAGACGAAGAGAGAGAGAGAGTTGTACGTTAAAAGCCGCATGAGTCATGATAGTATGTTAGGCTTGTATATTTAGGCCGGTTAGGTAATGAAAGATAATGTTAGGCTGAACAATGAATACCTAGATAACTACATATAAATGTATGGTGATTCATATTCTTTGTGCGATATAGGGCTCTTGTTAGAGCATAAGTCTGTGTAGTTATTAAACTGATAACAGTCTCAGCATTATATATATATATATATATAATATATATTATTTTATATATACTATGATATATATATAATAATATATTATAATATATATATATATCGATGGAAAGGTTTGACGATCCTTCCCATTTATCATAATTGGTTTAAATACTCAGAGTCATGAGGTTGACAAACCCTTCATGCTGAATGCCTAACTTTAAAAGAATGCAATATCTTTATACCTTACTGAAATATGATTGAGTAAAAAGGGGTAGAGCTTAAATAGAGAGTGAATACTATAGGGTGTCATATCCCTAAAATTTGGGTTATACATCTTATTCTTTTTCAGCGTGTGAAATACTTTACATTGATTGAAGAAATGTCTATCTACCTAAAACTTTTAAAACAACACATTAAAAATAAAAGTAATTTATGCTTGGATAGCTGAAGGTCTAATCAAGATTGACCGATAGTGATAATAGAAATATTACTTCTTGACATTATATCTCCAAGTACCCTAAGACCAATTGGTTACAGTTCTGGTATGAGAGTTAAATAACCATTGGTTCAACATCAAATCATGCATTGAGTTAAAGTTTAAAATATTTAAATACGTAGAAGTCAAGAGACGTATGGTGTCATACTTTGAGTTTATTAAGTAGTTTCAAACTGATGATCATGTTGGTGGGATGCACTGAATATGTGCAATGAGTTCGAGTATTCGAAATGCGATTCATAGTCTTCGTTAGCTTGCATTATATATATATATATTATATATTATAATATATATATAAATATATATATTATATTATTAATATATATAATATTATATATATATATATAATATATATAATAACCGGGGGCGGGCTGCAGGGCGGTGGCTGCGGGCGCTGGTCTGCGGGCGGCTGGCTGCGGGCGGCGGGGGGGGGGGCGGGCGGCGGGTGCGGCGGAGCGGCTGGCCGCGCGGAATGCGGACAGCGGGCAGCTGACGGGGCTCGGAGCTGAACTCAAACGCGTTGATGAAATCGAAACCATTAATGTGACGCCGCAAGCGTCAAAAACCCGAAAAAAATGATTTCACGCCCCTTAGATGAGGTGATTTGAAAGGTTAACAGGTGTTAGGACTAACGTTGCTTGGGGAAGTATTTAAGCCTAATAGTTAGCTAATGATCCCATTGTATGTGGCATGTATCTAAGCCACCTAACGGTTACTGTCACACTTCCTTTGATAGACAAGACATAACGCTGAGATTGTCTGAAGGTTCGTGAAATGGTTGTAAAAAAGGTTAATAAATGTACTCAGTAAGTTTAAAAATTATAAACATTTACCATTAATTTTTTTAATTTGAACAGGTTAACTAAGAATTACAGAAAAACTAAATTTTAGGAAAGTATATGAGTAGTTAAAAGTGAATAAAAGTGCAAGAATATAATCA
>JABUQX010073294.1:0-5000 GCA_015478945.1 Trachelipus rathkii
ATTAATATTATATATATATATATTATTAATAATTAATATATAATAATACATTAATTATATATATATATATTTTAATATTATTTATCTATTTTAATCTATTTATTATATATATATATATTTATATTAATATATATATTTATATAATATTTATATATATACTACATAATATATTTATAGTTTATAATAATAATATATATTATATAATATTCTTTGCGTATAATAATCTAATAATATATTCTGTTAAAACTTCTAAGTTCCAGATGGAGTGTATACGTTAAGTATTTATATTAGATGCTATAATATTAATTTTAATATATATTTAATAAAATGTTACTCTAATATAATATAATGTTATTGAATCTTATATATTATCCTATATATATCTATATATTATTCTATATATTTAATTAATATTATTATATAAATATATATATATATTAATATCATATATTATCTAATATATAATATATAATATATATATATATATTATAAATTAATATATAATTATACTTTAGACAATTACAGCAGATTAAAGATATATTTAATATTTAATTATATATTTATAAGATATATATAATAAAATATATTTCATATATATTAATATAAATTAATATATATATATATATAATTATATTAGTATATATTAATATATAATATAAATATATATATATATATCTAGTTGTAATATTTGTATATTTCTATTCATATACATTATCTCTAATAAAAAATATTCTAATTTATATATAATATATTAATATGATTAATAATATATAATATAATATAAATATATATATATTATAATATGATATATTAATATATTATATATTTATTAATATTAGATATATAATATATTAATTATATATTCATATATAATAATATATATATTATTATATTAACAGTTATAATTAATATCTCATAACCTAACTATATATATATATCATATATACTTATAGTATATATATATATATATTTATTATATAATATATATATTATATACTGTGTGTGTGTGTGTGTGTTGAAAAGTATATTATTTCTGCAGTTATTACAGCAAAACTGATTGAATAATACTTCTTATCGTTTTATATTAGTTGAAAGCTTATAGATGAACATTCTTATAAATGTAAGATCCTACTTAGGCTCTGATGTTATCTTCCTAGATAAGTGAGACTGGAGGAGAGCTATATATATTACTAGAGCATATTATATTCAATGAGACTAACAATAGTACAAATATCTTCCTACTGTACTATGCACTAAAGTTCACGAAGAATGAGAATTACGCAAGGTGAGTAGAAACTGACCACTCACCACTTCAGATACTAGCTATGTAGAGTCATGTAGATTGAGATTCACGTACGGTACTGATTCACAGGTGAAATTATATTAGATATAGGTAGCTAATTAGTATGGGTATGTCATATGCTGTGCTGAGGCACAGGGTTGGTATATATATAAATATAATAGAGAGAGCAGTAGTACGTAATAGCACGTTATGGACTATACATTATTTATGATGGATGTATTGCGTCGAGATTGTGAGATGATGACTATGTGTGAGAGGCAAGCTGTGGTGAAATGAGTTATATCAGACAGTGATGCTGGATAGTTCGGATTAGCAGTTCGCGTGGGAGATATCTAGTGATATAATATAATTAACGTATATATAATATTATATATATTAATATATAATATATAATATATATATATATATAATATATTATAATATATGTATATATAAAATAATATATATATAATATATATATTATATAATATATATATATATATATATATATATATGAGTAGAGTAGTTCACTCGAAGAGATGGGGGTACCTCCCATTGTGACTTGTGGTGTGTAGGGTATTTCCCTTGACATCCCAGTGCTCGATGGTTCGCTTTCGCTTTTTGCGTCAAAACACACTCTCTTCATCCCAATAATACCTACGGCATTCCTTATTCCCTATGTGAGGGGGAGAAAGAATTGCCCACAGCGTATGTTCTGCGTGCCGTAGAAGGCGACTAAAGGGAAAGTGGTAGTTGGGATAACTGTTCACTACCACTTATCTCTTACTAGTTATGCGCTAGTAGGAATATCAACAGTGAATGGTGGAATGAAGCGGTGATGCAAGTGGTTAAAAGTAAAAAGAGGCTTGGTTGAATGTGATAAAAGCAAATGAAGAGGTCTCAAAAGAAAGATGTTTGGAATTATATAAGGAAGAAAAAAAGGAAGACTAAAAGTCACATATGTATGAGAAAATATGAGGTAAATGAACAGTTTGGAAGAAGAATGAATGGGTACTTATACGGGAACAGGAAACTTTTCTGGAAGGAAGCGCAAAAGGTTAAGCACAAGAGTAAGTTGAATCTGCCTAGAATAATGGATAAGGATGGTGCTTTCGTAACTGATGAAATAGATTTGAGAAGAGTGTGGGAGGGACACTGCTCGAAAATCTGCAAATCATTAGCAGTAAGGGAGGTGAAAGTGACTGTATGTGGCTTGGATGGTGCAAGGAAAAATAAGGTTTGGGGAAGGTATTGTAGGGAGGATAATGGTAAGTGAGAAAGTTGAAGATGTAAAGCTAGGTATAGATGAATTACTGGTGAAATGATTTAAGAATGGACGCGAGATGGGTAATGAATATATTTGGAACTTGGCGTAAAAATCGTTTATGGTGGGTTATTCGAAGATAGAGGAGAGCAGTATAGTACCCTTATATTAGGGAATGGGGATAAGGGAAACTGGGAGGATATAGGGATTAGTTTATGAGTGTGTGGGAAGATATATGCTGTATTTGTTGAAAAAGGTTAAACGACGAGTGATTGAAGAGGGTGCGGAGCAGGCAATTTGTTTCCAGTCCGACTCCGACTCCGTCATTTAAAATCCCGGGCTCCGCTCCTGGCTCCAGATTTAAAATTTCACGGGCTCCGGCTCCGGCTCCGCTCGCTCCGCTCCGTCCGGCTCCGGCTCCGACTACGGCTCCGACTCCGGGCTTCAGAATTAAAATTACCCGGCTCCACTCGGGCCCCGACCGCGCGGCATTTAAAATTGTTCGGCTCACTAATTCTCTGTTATAAAATTTTTATGGTATGATGATTTGAATGTTGTTAATCGGCATTTATTAAACTAGAATAAAATAGAAATATTTTAAGAAATAAGATTTTTTAAGAATAGAAAAAGAAATTCTCTTCCTAAATTTTAATACAGTTCCTTTTTAAATCATATTCTTGAGGAAATAATTTATTTAAAAATTAATTCTTTTTTTTAAATTTTTTTTAAAATGATAAAAATTTCAGTGAGAAAGTGAAAAAACAGTTTGAACTATGGTGATAAAAATAGAACATTTTTGAATTCAACCTATTGCTCTCTCCCCGAAATATTATATTACTTTCTATTAAATTTTGAATAATTCTTTGAACTGCCTGAGTATATGTAATATAATTTTATTCTGACAGTTGAATCTTAAAATAAATATATTAGATAGTATTACGATGTCCTTAAATCCGATTTTATTATTTAAAGCAGAAAATAAGCTCTGAACATTCACTTGAATAGGAGGCAAAGCTGTATTAGTAAGCCGTATCGCAAAATTTTAAAGATACTAGGGATTGCCAATTTAACTGTTAACTAGATTTCCGTCGATTTCTTATCCTCTAATGCTTATGGAATCTACTATTGCATTTCTAGGAATTTTAGCCTGAAGGTTTTACTAGTAGAAATGTCTTTTTTCATGCTTTCTGCATGCTCAATTGGTCTATTGATGCTCATTTTACTTCTCATTGACAAGATACCACAAGGGAGGATTCCCGAAACTGCTGAACTATCTGACTCATAAAGATTTCTGTGATAATGTTATTCGTTAAGTCTGATTCACAGAGCATCCTAACTTTAATATGAGTCTTCAGTTCTGAGAAAGATTCTGAACTGTGGACAACAAAGATGGCCGACAAAAATATTTTGTTTTCAGTTAACATTCTTTCCCTTCTTTCCATGAAACTTTTTATATTATTTGCTAAAATCCCTTCTCTATAAAAAAATTTCTGCAGTCAAGTCTTCTGATTGAGTATTTTTTGTTGTAAAGTATGGGTGTTTTAATAATTCTTTGAGGGTTTCGATTTTTTCAAACTGGCTATCGGAGAGAGAATGTTCAGGAGTATCGGCAACTATCATACTAATATAATATTTTAGTTGAAGAAGCCTTTCGAGCATAAAACATGTACTTCCGCACTTGTCTATTTATCTAGATACACTTTCAGCAGACGCTTTTAGAACTTCCATCAATTTGGTAGTGCTGCTTTTGCTATTTGTCTCGCCTTGCTTATAAGATTTGCTGCATGAGAATTGTGGAGATCACCACACACTGCTAACTGAAAAGTATAAACTCGCATCTCTTTTGTGTAATGTTAGCTTCATCGGAACATAGTCTTTTCATAGTTTTATCAAGTTCATTGCTTCTTCTATTACTTCTTTGTTTTGACATTCAATAAAATCAGTATCACATTTACCAGCTTCCTGTTTTTATCCTCATATTTTATTTTTTTCAAAAATTCTCTACTAAGCTTCTTTGATTCGTTATCGGTAGCTACCCTGTGGACGTGCTTTAAAATAAATTTCTTTTAAACTAATAACAAATTCTGGATATATTCGTGAATGTTGCGATTTTGGAATCTTTACTGCTCGTTTTTGTAATATGATTTACACTCGTCAACAATGTAATATTAATCAGCAATAATTTAGCTGCCTTGGCCATTCATTTAATGCACGAGCGTCCCTAAAGCAATTTAAGTTTTTTTTTTTTTGCTTATTCCTTTAACATAGAACATTTTCGAATATTTTCCCGGTCAAGGGACTTCTGTTCGAAGCCATGGTTTCCAAACAGTACATAAATCCTGGTGGGGGAGGATAAATGTGCCCATTTTGATAAGTTGTATTTTGAATTTTTTCATGATTGGAAGAACAAGTTTTTGATAATTGAAAAAATTATCCACTTTAGACTGAGTTTTG
>JABUQX010073294.1:10000-22500 GCA_015478945.1 Trachelipus rathkii
CATTCACGGGCAATGCCCCTTTTCAAAGGATGGGGCACAAAAAACATAAATAAATAAATAAAAAAAAAATTACATAAAGAAAAACATTAAAATAAAAAATGGAATTTAAACCCACCCTGTCCCTTGCCTAACGCAATCCCTCAGGTGGGCGCAGACGCGGGATTTATATAATAGAGGAAGATTGAACTATAGCGGGGAAAATAAAAAGAAGCAGAGGAGTTCCACAAAAACAGATGTGGCTGGAAAGACAGGAGGTACCACACCGAGTGATCCTTGAGTCTCCAATATTCATCACACAAGTTTTCATGAGAGAACAAGGCACCTCTTGTATTAACGAGGGCGACCCAGTGGTGGAGGAATGCGAGACGGTCAATTCTCTCGAGCACCTGCCGTGTAATACCTATAGAAAAGAGATACGGGCACTGAAAGGTCACGACCGTAATATTATATACTATACATACTATATAATAAGTATAATATATATATATATATATATATATATATATATATATATATATATATATATATATATATAGTATTATATATTACTATTATTCCTCCGTATACTGGCCCTCGCAAGGGTTAGCCCTGTCCCGCTCACGTCTGCGTCGCACCGCAACCTCAAAAAAAATGGAATGCCAGTATTGATTTCGATTTTACACGACTCCTGACAGCCGGCTCCGGGCTCCGCTCTGACTCCGCTAAGCTAACGGCTATATATATACTATATATTATAATATATATATATATATACTATATAATTATATAATATATATATATAATATATATATATTATATTAATATAATATGGGGAAATCCAGTTTAAAACCACACGTTGTTTACAGTATAATTTTATTTAGGTATAACTTTTCAATTGATCCAAATAATACATTTGATCTCTCCAAGCTAAGACTAAACGAATTTTCAATTTTATATTAATCTGACATAATTATAAATTTATATTTAAATTTATTTGGAAACATGTAAGTCTGGCAAAGTGTACATGCAGGATTCTTATTTTGCGCTACTATGATAAATCAGTGTCAATTCTGCGAGCGTTGAGATATGTTGTCTTTTATTTTAAAATACGATGTTATGGAATGAAATATTTCACTATTTATGTATACTATTTTATGTATTGCGGCAAAAAAATAATACTTATATATATATAGGTGTGTATAGTAGTATAGAACATAGAGAATACACAAAAACAAAATATATACTATATTATATATATATATATATCGTACCATTTATACAGCACATAAAATACAAACATACTATTTTCATATGTATACACTTACTATATATATATAATATATATATATATATATATATATATATATATATATATAATATAATATATATATATATATAGTATATATATATTATTACACTAACCTAACCTAACTAACCTAACAAATACCGAACTTGAACTTACACCTACTAACTTATCCTATACCTAAGCCTATCTAAAACCTACACCTAACCTAACCTAAACCCTAACCTAACCTTAAACCGTGACTAACCTAACCTAACCTACCTTACCTAACCTAACCTAACCTACCCTAAAACCTAACCTAACCTACACCTTGTGTAAAGATATAATTTTTACCTAACCTTAACCTAACCTTGACCTAAAATAACATAACCTAACCTAACTAACCAACCTATCCTTAAACTAATAAATTTAATTAACTAAATATATATAATATATATTAATATATATATAAATATATAATATACTATATATATACTACTATATATATATTATATATATATAAATATATTATAATATATGTTTTTTGTGTCAATTTGTTGCCAGAGTTTACGTTTCGTTCGAAACAACTTGTCGTACAAGCGATCTCAACGCGCGGATATTTGTGGTTTTAAAACACCTGGATTTTCAAACCATTATAATAGTATATATATATATATATATATAATATATATATATAATATATAATATATATATATATAATTACTATAAATAATATATATATATATATACTATATATATATCACTGCCATTACTCAATCGTAGAGGACAGAATCGCAAACATGGCAAGGGCCCGGGTTCTATCCCTAGTCCGGATCCTAGGTAACAATTACCTAGAAAAGTTCCCTTACCTAGAATACGGGCTATGCTGTAGGTGCGCACTTTTTCTTGTGAATGATATATATAATATATAATATATAATATATATATATATAATATATATATTATATTATATATATATATATATATATATATATATATATATATATATATATAATATATATAAATGTATAATATATATATATATATATATATAATATACTATATATATATATATATATATATATATATATATATATATATATATATATTATTATAATATATATATATATATATATAATATATATATATGTGTTGGTGTGTGTGTGGTATATAGTTACTTAACGGAGACCTCCATATATTGTACAATTAATTAAATTTAACTGCTTATTTGTACTGTAACTTTTTTTGCATATGTGACTGAATCGATCATTGGGCATATCGAGGTGCGAAGATTAGTTTTATTGAAAGTAACTAAAACAAAATTTTTGTGCTTATGTTGGGACTAGTTTGTTGCGCCTCATTTCTTAATTCATAACAATGTATTTGAAAAACTAGAAGGGCGTGGAAGTGGTCATTGTGTGAGAACGTAAAAGAAAGTATTTTTAAGGCCAACTAACCTTGGTGGTGGTTTATATGGTATTGTCTATGAATTTTTATTGGCCAATTTTCCTTTGAATAAAATAAAAGTAAGATAGTAACCTTTTTCATATAATATTGTTGTATCTTTCATCAGATGTTGTCCATACAGTATTGTATAACATTAGTAAACATTAGTAACATGGATTCCAAACCTAACCTAACCTAATCTAACCTACTGATCTCCCGTTCCGTGTCCCGTTAAGTAACTTTGTACTATATATCATATAATATATATATATATGTACTATTATTATATAATACTATAATATATATATAATATACTATTATATATTAAATATATAATATATATAGTATACTAATATATATAATATATATTATATATATCATATATGAGTTATTACAAAAACTATGAACAGAGAGATACTTATAATATATTTTTAAGAAGATATGCCCTCATTATTTTAGGAACAGACACAACAAGCGTACATACCAGAAGTTAACAAAAGACAACGACAAAGAATTTTGGTAATACTATTCAAAAATGAATTTTCATCCCTATCTTAACGCCAAAGTTTTTGATATTTGTTGTATTAGTGGCTTACTGAAATATCACTGAGAATTCCTCTTTTGGTAGGACACGGAAATGATAACTAATGAAAAATATTCTTCAATTTTTTTCCTTCACTTCATTTAATATATAAAGAACATAATATTCAGAGCTGATTAATTTGTTTTCCTTTGTGTTTTGGTTGGTTGTGCTAAAGTTTCATTAAATGATAATCGGTAGATATCATAACAAATTAACCTTGGATAAATCTGTGCAGTTTTGCACGTTAAACCAAGCCATAACTATTCTCATGCAATCTGAGAGCGAGAAACTTGAAAATACAATGTACACAACTGCTAAACAATCTTCTGAGTACAAACTAAGTTCAAGCGGTAAAACCCCCTGAATAATGGGAGTTCGTGAGGGGTTTATTAACACAGATGAACCAAAATCTTAGGGTAAATTGACACTATTACTTCATATAAGAGTTAGAGAAGATAAACATTTCACAATTGGTTAAAAATATTTCCAAATTTGCAATGTAAACAACTAAAATTTGTTTTTGTATTTTTTGGGAATAAATACAAAGAATTTAAAATATTATTAGAAGGAGGTCCTAAAAAAGAACAATAATCTATAAGTCGTGTCAGAACCTGTTCAAACAACTACTTAAATGAATTTTTTTAAGAAAAAAAATAATTGAATTAATATTTTTCTTTTTAAAAATTTAAAAACAAAATAGATAATAAATTTTACTTACACGCTAAATTTTCTTTGTAACTCATTTATTTGTCTTGGAAACATGGTGCTCACTGACTCAGTATATATCTAGTATTTAAATATATATATATAATATTATTATATATATACTATATATATATATATATATATATATATATTATATATATATATATATATATATATATATATATAATATACTATATATAATCATCTATTATATATATATATATATCATATACTATATATATATAACGTAGTGGACATGAAACCCCGCTCCGGACCTGCTGCCACCTTTCGATATGAAGGAATAAAGAAAAGATATAGGTCTGAAACTTGGAATATTATCTATGTATGGGTTAAGCTCGAATCCGTGTACATTTTCAAGTCTGTAGGCATTGAACACTAGAGGGGTGGTCAACCCCGAGGGTGGACACCGATTATTGCGCTTACGTCCCTTGGGCGTATCTGAGTGGGTGAAGTTTAGGCCTAATGACGAGTTTAGATCGAGTTGATGACGAATCTTGGCGTCAAGCCACAGACTTACGTCTAGCGTGGTCGCGAGAGCGGCGCACACACACACACACATCACACACAACACACATTATTATTTATTGATTAAAAGTGATCCCCGAAGGGGATAACTTCTGAGTTGTTTTTTAAAAAACCCTTCTGCCGTATCCTTGCGTCAACACCACTTTCAGCGTCTCCTCTCCGTCAGCGGTCTTGCATTGCGTTCGAACTCCCGATTTCAGTCTCCTTTAAGACTTAGGAGACTGTCTGTGGTTCACCCCCTAGTCTTCTACAGCGGCAGCAGCAGCAACCGTCTCTGCCTTCGGTTCCGGCCCGATTTCGACTCGGGCTTCGGCTTCCGGTTTCGGGTCCGCACTCACGCAAACCGACGTCACGGGTCCGGTAGATAACTAGCTGCGCTGCGTGCTCCATACCATACACATGTATTATTATTATTACGTATATTATTATTATTACGTCGAAGATTCGATTTCCAAAGAGAAAATCGAATCTGAGTCGAAACCGATTCCTGAAAGGAATCGTTTTTTTACGCACTTTGTTATTATTTCCGCCGTGGTTGCTTCTTTGCATCCGGTTCTGAATCCGATATTACTAGTCTACATGGGTTAGGGTTATCGTACCTCCCTAAAATTTGGCAGTGTTAGAATGGGGATACCTGCATCGTAGACGAGGTTACGTCCCCTGTGGTCCCCCCCCGAAGGGGACCCCACCCCCCATTACAACAAATCGAAAGTGTTCGTAATTGGCTTGAAATTTGGTGAGACGATTGCAGATTGAATTTTCTAGAAAGACCTTGAATGTGAATCTGATGAAGGTGGTTCCGGCACCGGTGCTGAGCCACTGCGGGCCGTGTTAACTAACCAGTCGTATCAACAACAAATGTTGGTTCCTTATAAAGGGTTTATTGGAGGTCGTACGAATCTCGAATATGATGGTTATAGAGTCCGTGTTGGGTGTCTAGGACCCCCCCATTAAGGGGGGTCCCGACTGAAAAAAAAAGAGCACACGGAGTGCAAAAAAACAAACGAGGAATTGAAGAAGGAAAAAGGATGATAACACGAATAGAGGAAACGAATGTGACGAAGGAAGTCTGACTCAGAGGAGTACGAGTTGACCAGATGCACCGGTGCTGCTCCGGTGCGGTGCCGAGTTATTAAATTTTTGTGTAATGCTACAATATTGGTGTCTTTATATAATGTTTCGAGTCTGTAGTTTCGAAACATAATGGTTTCAGACCCTCCAAGAACATAACAAAGAATAAACTAATAAATAAAATAAATAAATTAAAACATTTTCTTATTCTTTTTATGTTATAACTTACAATTTACGTTTTTACATACCTAAAGCATAAATCAACTAACATCAAACCCACCATACGGCCCCCCCTCCTGTCACCCATCCTGACCATCTGTGATCTATTTGAATCTATTTGATTAAGGTCACCATTTTAGTATCATTTTTGGGAATAACATACACATAAGAACTCAAAGTTCTTTATACAAAGATCAACAATATAGGCTGACATTAAACTAAAGTTTTTCTCAGTATATAAGCCTTACTTAGCAATCATCTGAACTTAAACTACTAACCTGACAAACGAGAAAGCTTAGCCCATCCTTAAACAAGAAATAAATGTTTAACATTAACAAAGGACCACACTTAACCACCAGTAAAGTAACTACAATTCATCCCAAAAAACTAACTTGTTCAACACTTGTCAAGCGTGTCTCTACAACTAACAATGTATTTTACCATTACACTGTATATTTAACAAAACATTTACCTATACACATTGTGGTAATTATCATACAGACCAGCGAAAGTATGCCTACATAACAACAACCAGACGAATAAACAACCATCATCATCAATGTAGTCAATAATTCGAACATAGGAATAATGACAATGACCATAAACATATCATAATAATAAACACGATCATTCATAATAACATTAATAAACATAATAAATCTTGAATAACTATAAGTTTATTTAAAATATATATCATTTCTAATCAGGATGGTGAACATTAGGATCTAATATATGCATACGTTACTAAGTTTACTATTACTCTTCTCTTCACGAAGAGAAGGATTACATAAAGACTGACGCGCCTTTGAAAGGGTAGTCTAAAAGATATAGCACGAACAACAATGCCTTCCAGCAACACTAAACCATTTTTTTGGCGTATGACGATTCAGCAAGCACTCATTTCTCATACAACGAGAGAAGTAAACTTATCCAGTGCTGATACGTTTATAAGCAGCTCACTGTATACTGTATATAGCGGGAAACCAACACTTTCGGTGTAAATATCTATAGAATACACCATGTGCTATATGTATTATGTCATCAAGTATGTCAACATGCGTTAAGACTGTGATTTTAATTTCGTTTTTTATTTTAAGCAAATGATGTACATATTTTCAGATGTTCGAAACTGTGAAACCTATACAAAGTAACGCATGAAGGTCTCACAATCGAATGGGTTTCCAATTAGTTGCGAACATCAAGGGGTTTTAATACGCGTCACATGACATGAGAACCGCAGCGTCAATTCTATATGACCTCTCACACTGTCACTCTGACAGACATATTTCACTACTCAACTCGACACATGGAATACACAAACCTCCTTATTCCTGCTAAGCCATGCAGCAGCGTAATGTCGATAATCTTGATGTAATCCATCACACAACGAATAAATGTCTAATTATTTGACTCTCTGGCAGGAAATACAATGCTATGGTACTCTGGTATCCATCAGGTTGACGATAAAATTTTATTGACACAACATTGGGAATAACGAAGCTCCTCGTGAAGAAATATCACAAACAGACGTGAGATGCGGGGATGATGTCATCGTACCAGTAAACAGGCGAAAAAATAACCTACCTGACAGGAATTCGTATGCCGTAAACAACCCTTATAGGTTAATGGATCTTTCTTCCAATCCATCAGAGAAATTATAACAAGAATACAACGCACACCTAACTTGTAACATGAGTTTTTCAACGAACCATATCAGTTCAAAAGGGTATATATTCTCGTTTGACAACAACCAACAACAACAAAACAACACCATTCACAACAACTAACAACAACAACAACAACACACCAACAACAACGACAACAACAACAACAACAATAACATAGTACCAAAATAAGTGTCTTTATATACAACCAACGAATAATGCTACGTAACATGTTTTCACCACTTAATAAAAGCTTACATACATTACCAGTAACTAAGAATATAAGTGCACAATTGACAAAACCTAACGACACCTTACGCTAGAAAAGCAACTAACCAATAACAAATTTTTTCCATCGTAATACGCGTAGTACCTAGCACACATACCAAAACGTAAACCTTATTCACTTTTTTCAAAGCATATCTCTACATACAATGTTATTTTACATTTTAAACCAACTGGATTTACCGTAGCATTTAGACTATTCATTTCGGGATAAACATAGTGCAAAAATGATTCTTTTATACTAACCTATTGAAATATATATGCTAACATACACCAAGGTTTCTCATATAATATAGCTAACACTATGCATCATATGACTAAGAAAATAATGCACAAAGCGACAAACCTAACACAACTTAAGCAAGAATAAAGTGTTAACATTAACAAAGCTCAACACTTAACACCTGTAAAGTAACCTAACCACTTGCAACTACAAAACGTAACCTATTCATACTTTTTCCAAGCCTATCTCTAACATATTAACGTTAATTTTACATTGACATAGTAATATTTAACAAGGATTATCATAATCTTGACCAATTATCATACCAAACCAACCGAATAATTGTATAACATAACAAGTTTATCCAAACATAAACACAAAAAAATAAGTCTTTATATACCAACCATCCGAATATATGCTTAACCAACCAACTATCAGCTTCAATAAAGCTACCATATCATAACCGCAAACTTAAGAACATATACAGCAAACTTTAACATAACCTCGTTATGAATAATCATTCTTAACATCCTGAAAATTCCCTAACTTGTCAAAGTAAAGTATGCTAATAGTCACACAATACCTCGCATATGTTTCCCCTACTTTTCTCACAAAATCAGCACAGGTAAAGCCCCGCATCATCATAAGACAAAATCCCTTTAACGACAAGTGACAATCTAACTCAACAGACTACCAACCATCTGGAACTAGAATAACACCATCTTTCATCAAAGTGTCACTCGTTTTGAGTAATTAACGATCATATTGTCCTATGAATAAACATAGACATTAGCAAAATTTCTAGGGTACAACCTACATTACCTCCAGCAAAAACACTTAACCTAGGCTCACGTTTCTAACACATCATCGTGCAGCTAAACACACGTAATATTCTTACAAAAACTCAATCATTTCTTCTAAACAAATCAGTGTTATATTCCACATTGGTCCATAGTATATTTAACATAACGTACCTAACTTACGAATAAACAGTTTTCACATTCATCCACGTATCAAATACCACCCATCCCGCAGTCCCCTACACCCGTCCCACCCTGCCTGTGATTCTATTGAACTAATGATTCACAGTCATATTTCAAAGTATCATTTTGAACACACAACATAACATAAACAATAAGTTCTTTAATATACTAACCACCGAATATATGCTTAAACAACAAAGTTTTAGCATCAAATAAAGCTAACAAATCATAAACGCGACTAGGAATATAATTGTTCAAATGCATACCTAACATATCCTCACTATAATAATCAACTAACATCCTGAAAAATTCCCTACTGGTCAAGGTAAAGTAGCTAACAGTCA
Source organism: Trachelipus rathkii (assembly GCA_015478945.1). NCBI lineage: Eukaryota > Metazoa > Arthropoda > Malacostraca > Isopoda > Trachelipodidae > Trachelipus > Trachelipus rathkii. The sequence continues at coordinate 19,331 of JABUQX010073294.1, forward strand.
CACAATACTCGATAATGTTCCGCACTTTTTGACGCATTATTAGCAACAGGTAATGCCTTATTACTACACAAAATCCCTTAACAACACGTGACCGATCTTATCATAACAATGCCACCATCTTGAACTACTGAATTGACACTATCTTCATTCAAAGAGTGTCACTCATGTTCGATATAACATCACTTTGACCTATGAATAAACCGTAGACATTAGCAAAGTCTATGGCAAACCTGACATTATTCACACAAAAACCTAACCTAGGCTTCACGTTTTCTAACACAATCATCTGTCAGTTAACGACAAGTAAAACTTCAACAAACTCATAATTTCTCTAACAAAATCAGTGTTACTTCCACATTGTCTAAATAGTAATATTTAACATAACGTACTTAACTTACGGAATAAACAGTTTTCATTAACCACGACTAATCTAAGCACACATTACCTTCCGACGAGAAACACGCCAGGGGTGATGCTCCTCCTTGAAAGGGATGTGAATCCTGCGAGGGGGATCACCCGAAGGGGTGTAAGCCGGCTTTGGGCCTCAGCCCGAAGGGTTGAGGCCTTACCCCTCCTTCGGGAGGGTGTAAAGCCCGCTTACCACCCCTTCGGGTGATCCCCCTCGCAGAGGATTCACATCCCTTTCAAGGGCGCATCCCCCCTGGGTTTTCTCTCTCGGAAAGGTAATGTGTTGCTTTACGATTATGTCGTGTTCAGTGAAGGGAACTAGTTTATGTCGTTAAAGTTCAGTACGTTATGTTAAATATTAATATGACAATGTGGAAATAACACTGATTTGTAGAGAAATTATGAGTTTTTGTAAGATATTACTGTGTTTTAACTGACGATGATGTGTTAGAAAACGTGAGCCTAGGTTAGGTTTTTGTTGAATAATGTCAGGTTTGCCCCGAGAATTTTGGCTAATGTCTACGTTTTGATTCATAGGTCAACATGATGTTATACTCTGATATGAGTGACCCTTGACGAAGATACGTAGTAACTTCATAGTTTCAATGATGGTGGCATTTTTGAATAGATTGTCACTTTGTTAAAGGGTTTGTTAGATAATAGTGCTTTTAACCTGTTACTAATATGCTCAAGAAAGTGGGAACATATCGAGTATTGTTTGACCTGTTAGCTACTTTACTTTTCAGTAGGGAATTTTTTCAGGATGTTGTTGATTATTCATACGTGAAAGTATACTGTTTAGGCTTGCATTTGGGTACATTATAGTTCCTAGTCGCAGTTATTTGTTAGCTATTGATGCTAAAACTTTGTTGGTTTAGCATATATTCGTAGGTTAGTATATAAAGCACTTACATTTTTATGTTATGTTTGGGTATCAAAATAATACTTGAAATATGACTTGAAACAATAGTTCAATAGATCACAGGCAGGTGGGACGGGTAAGGGACTGCAGGGATGGGTGGTTACTCTTGGTTATTGAAAACTGTTTATTCGTAAGTTAGGTACGTTATGTTAAATATAACTATGACACATAGATAATAACACTGATTTGTTAAGAAAATGATGAGTTTTTGTAAGATATTACCTTGTGTGTAACCTGACGATGATGTGTTAGAAACGTGAGCCTAGGTTAGAGTTTTGCTGTATGTAGGTTTACCCTAAGAATTTTGCTATGTCTATTTTATTCATAGGACAATTATGTTATAACTCAAAACCGAGTGACACTTTTGATGAAGATGGTGTTAACAATTAATAGTTCCAGATGTTGGTATCTTTGATAGATTGGTTCCAACTTGTTAAGGATTTGTGTTAGATGATGCGGCTTTTACCCTGTTGCTGATATGTAGAAAAGTATGGAACATTCGAGTATGTTGTGACCAATATAGCTAACTTTACCTTTGACAAGTAGGGAATTTCAGGATGTTAGCTGATTATTCATTCGCTAGGTATGTTAAGTTTGCCTTTATTCTTAGTTGCGGTTATGATATGGTAGCTTTATTGAAGCTAAAGCTTTGTTGGTTAAGCATATATTCGCATGGTTGGTATACATAAGAACTTAATTTTGTGTTATGTTTGGAATAAAACTTGTTATGTTTACAGATTATTCGTTGGTTTGTATGATACATTGGTCAAAAGATTATGATAAACTTGTTAACATCTTACTATGTCAATGTAAATTAACGTTAAATATTTAGAGATTATGCTTGAACAAGTATGATAGTTACGTTTGTATGCAATGTAGTTATCTTTACAGGTGTTTAGTGTGGAACTTTGTTATAATGTTAACACTTTATTCTTGCTTAAGTTGTGGTTATTTGTCGTTGTGCACTTATTTTCTTACGTTCATAGTGATGCTATGTTAGCTATATTAATATGAAAACCTTGTTATGTTAGCATATATTCAATGGTTAGTATATAAAGAACCCATTTTTGTGCTATGTTTATCCGAAATAATGTTTCGGAAGAAAATAAATAATTTTAATGTAAAATTAACATTGAACATATGTTTAGAGATATCTTGAAAAAAGAGTGGAATAGGTTTCGTTTTGGTATGCTGTGCTAGTACTTACTGCTATTAACGTATGGACACTTTGGTATTGTTAGTTGTTTATTCTTAGCGTAAAGGTGTGTAGGTTTGTCATTGTGCCCTTAATATTCTTTGTTCTGGTAATTGCTATGTTAGCTATTAATGTGGAAAACAATGGTACGTTAGCATATATCGTTGGTTGGTATATAAAGAACTTATTTTGGTACTATGTTATTGTTGTTGTTGTTGTTGTCGTTGTTGTTGTTGTTGTTGTTGTGTGTTGTTGTTGTTGTTGTTGTGTTGTTGTTGTTGTTGTTGTTGTTGTTTGTTGTTGTCTAACGAGAATATATATCCTTTTTGACTGATATGGTTCGTTCGTGCGTTTATATCTTGTTTAATTTCTTCGTGATTGGTTGAAACAGAATGAGAATCTCATTACCTAATAACGGGTTGTTTAGCAATAACATTTCCCTTCCAGTAGGATATTTTTTTCGCCTGTACCTGTACGATGACGATCCTCCCGCATCTCCACGTCTGTTGTTTGATACTTCACGAGGAGCTTCTTATTCCCAATGTTGTGTCAATAAAATTTTATCGTCAACCTGATGGATACCGATACATTGCTTGTATTCCTGCCAGAGAGTCAAATAATAGACCTTTATTCGTTTGTTCTGAT
>JABUQX010073294.1:27500-33385 GCA_015478945.1 Trachelipus rathkii
TATGATTTTTTTTGTACTACTCAATAGAAAATTTTAAAAAATTTTCAACAAACTTTTTTTTTTGAAAATTTGTTTCCAAGAAACAAATCCAACCTATTGCCATATGCAAGAAATTATCTAACGTAAAAATCATCTTGCCCGACTATAAAAGCCTGAAAATTTGAGTGTTGATCGGATGGGTAGGAAAAAAAATATGGTCAATTTCACTTTTCAAATTAAAAAAAAATTTGTTTGGAAATTGGACAACGCTGAGCACAAAACTAAAAAAATCGAAAATGTAATACGTATTTATTGTAGGTAATGGACCCATCTATGCCTATTTCAAGTTTGAAGTCATTTCGCAAAAAAATCTGAAAGTTGATATGAAAATAGTCAAAAACATGGATTTTGAAAAATTGAAAATTCCGAAGTTATGAGTGGACCTACAGTCACACGAAAAACACGGAACCAATCGTTTAGGCGGCAAAAAAAGCTACATTTTGGTGTTTATATAGTCAAAATCGGCTGAAAATTCCGAATTTTATGTCCATTTTTAGGTGGGGCTGAAAAATGGGATCAGCCCCAGCCAAAAATTGGATCATGCCCTGAAGCAACAAACTGACTTTGCCAAAGTAAATTAAGAAAATAAAAGCAAAGTACAGAATTGAACTTCAATAAACATTAGGAAGCCATTTGAAGCAGGGATGGCATTTTTTTTTATTTTTTTGATTTATTTTACTTTTTAATCAATTGTTATTTTTTGATTTTTTTTTATTTTATATCTATTTTTTCAGATTCGTAACGTCACGCGATTTATAATTTGTAACTTGCAAAGAAAAATCCAAACAATCCAAAAAATAAAAAATATCAAAAAAAATCAAAAAAATTAAAAATTGACTTTTTTTTTTAAAAAATCAAAAAAATCACAAAAAATGCCATCCCTGAATTTTGAAGACATTTCTTAGTACCATCTATTCAATCAAGAGCTTATTAATTTCACAAAGAAGAAACTATTGAGGTGAAATTACTAGCAATTGATTAATACTTCAAGCTATGAATCCTAAAAGCAAAAAACTTGATTGAAGAGGCCAAACCAGGGTTTTACAGGAAGAAATTATGAGATGAAAATCCTAAACAATTAATACAGGAAGAATAGAACGAACACCTAAGAACAACTAAGAAACTCTACAAAAGCTAAAAATTCATCCAGAAGAAATTAAGAAAGAATTTTCAGCTATATATTAGAGCAATCTTCAAGCAACTTATTAATAAAGTCAGCAGTCCCTACAATTTGAGTAAATCTAAGCCATCCTACCCTAATCCAGCCATTTCTGAACATCCAAATACAGTCAGTAATTTAGATAGGTACTAAGTTATTACTTAGTTTTTATAGTGTATTTGTTTATAAGTTGGTGTGAATGTGGTATTACATTTAAAAAAGTAACATCAATGAGTTTTCAAACAAAAGCTAATAAGACAAAAATAAAATAAAACAAAAGTCCAAAAAATAATCAACTTATTTTCTAGATTGTTGTGTTCTTTTTTTAACATGAATAACTATTTTTCAATGCATATTATGGATAATTATGTATAATTATTATGTTTATTTTTTAGCATTTAGTATTCGTACTTTTATATATTTATAGTTTGTTTATTTTTATATTTTTAGAACCTGTTTCGAATATATCTACGATATGCAAATAAAAAGAATATGTCGAATGGAGTATTTCACACCTGATGAATTGACAAGGACTTTCAACTACTAACTATATATATACTATAATATATTATTATAATACGTATATATATATATAAATATTATATAAATATATACTATATATATACTATACTATATATATATATATATATAGTACTATATATAAAACATATATATATTATTATATTATATATATATTATATACATATATATATATTTATATATATATATATATATAATAATATATATATATATATATATATATATATTATATATATATATATATAGATATAATATATATACTATATATATATATATATATATATATATAAATATAAATATATTATATATATATATATATATATATATATATATATATATATATATATACATATATTATATATATATATATATATATTATATAATATATAATATATATATGTTATATATATTATATTATATAATATATATATATATATATAATATTATATATATATATATATATAATACTATATATATATATATATATAATAATATAATAAGTAGTAATTGGAACAGTTTGACTCGGGTCCACCGATTTCTCAAATACGTATAAGAGGTATCGTCAAAACTTGGAAGATTAATCTATTGAGGTGTTAATGCTCGATATCCGACGAACTTTTCATAGTCGCTACCGATGTATAAGGGGTACCTGTCCCTCTGAGAGAGAACGCGACAAATATTGTGCTTACGCCCTTGTTGCTGTTTTCCCGAGCGGCGAAGATTAGGCCTAATGGTTTCTCATTCGAAGCGTGATGATGTAATCACGTCGTAGACGGATTACTGACCCCTGCGTCCCCTCGTAAGCCGGGAAACGCACTCACCCTTAAAAAATTAAATTAAATGTAGAACACAACTGAAATTTGGATAGTGTATAGAAGAGGGTAAGAAAAGGAACTATGAACGTAAATATCGTCTGTAGACGAGATTAATCATACCCCTTCCAACACTTAAACATTAAATTGTATCGTAGAAGTTGACAATTTGGACTAGTGTATAAAGAAGGGAAAGGAGTTGAATCTGTAGAGTTTGAACGTTGGGGGGCCAAAGCACCGGTGCTGGCTCCGGTGCGGTGCTGGGATAGTAAATAAGGTTATACATAGAATACAATACTAGGTGTAAAATATTATATGTTTATAAGAGTTCGTAATCTCGACTGGGTGTTTGAGGCTCCCTCATGACGATGCGGGTTGTGTCAACAGGTCCCGGGCCGACGCGTGTGCGCGCACGCAGGAGCGCACGCCGGCGCGGTCCGACGCGAAATGGGCGCGTGTGCGTGCCCCCTCGCCCGCAGGCGCGATCCTGAGCGAGAACGCAACCCCTATAATTTTCCCTTTTAATAAATTTTATATTTTTTTTTAGCTTTTACGAGTGAGCTTTTTGTTTTCAACTTAATTTTTTTGAAAATTTATTTTTTTTTATTTTTTTTTTTTTTTTTTTTTTTTTTTTATCTAAAATAAAATTAATACTTTTCATGTTTATAACGTAAAATTTACGTTTTTACATACCTAAATCAGTAAATCACTAAATCAAACATCATCCAACCACCCCTTCTGTCCATCCGTGATCTATTGATTCTATTGATCTATTGAATAATATTGATCTATTGATTCAAGTCATCATTCTTTTATTAAAATTGTTGTTTTACATACCCTAAACTCAGTAAAATCTAAATCAAACAACCCTCCCCATCCCCCTCCTACCCATTCTATTGAATCTTATTGATCTCAGATGTAATTCAAGTCATGTTTTATTAAAATGTTATGTTTTACATACCTTAAAAGCAGTAAATCAGTATACATCAAATCTGCCCCTTGCCACCACCCTCCTCCCTGCTATGATCCATTGATCTATTGATTCTATTGATTCTAATTGATCTATTGATTCACAGTCATTATTTTTCTTTTAGTATAAATAAGTTCTTTGGATAAAAGCTGAAAAGAAACAAGTTTTTATTTTAAACGCCTTTAATAAATAAGTGCAAACACATAAATCTGTTAACCATCTAAATTTTTTTAGCATCGCAAATATATTACAAGTTTTACTAAAAGAAACATTATTTAACAACAAACAAATGGAATGCAATAAAGTAACAGTAATACACCAACATAAAATTAGACCAGATAGGTTGTACAGGAAAACATAAGGTCTTAACATATTGGAACATTATTATTTTTTAAAAAAGATGTTACAGTAATGATTACTCATCTACATGCAGGAGTCAAGAAAATCACAACATTTTTTATTCCTTGTACACTGGCTATCCAATGTCCATTGCTCGAAACATCCCTAGAAGTAAGATCCAGAGTCCGGTAACCTCAATTTCACAGACCGATTTTCATTAAAACAGCGAGATACACCTAAAAACGTTCTTTCGTTTCGAAGCGACTTTAAGTATTTCTTCTTCAAGTCATCATTAATTAATTCAAAGAAATTTATATTTCGACTCTGTCAATCTCGATGATTTTGAGGATTTCCAGATACACTCAGAACTGAGATTGACGGATGTCAAACTTGTCAAATGTTGTAGAACTGCAACCTACATTCCTTTTCTTTAGGATATAAAGATGAACTAAACATTTCTTGATAATCTTTATGGTTTTGGTACAAAATTTGCTTGTTTCTAGCATTGTTTTGTAAGCATACAAGCTGAAAAGATCAGCAGTGAGATCGTATGCATATAAATTACTGTTTTCGGCATAAGTCTTGAGATCAACACCTGTACCGTTATCGCTGCAAGATACATGTATTAGCAAATAAATCGTAAAAACGTGAACATTGAGAAAGTGAGTCTTCATATATCATCTCATAATCACGACCGTATGGTTGATCCCATTCACGTGGTAAACTGATACCTTCTAAGTCCGAAATGGGTAAACTTAAAGGCGGACTTTCCATAGTTTTTCTCAGGAATAAGCATCGTGTTTCTAACCAATTCCTATTATTACCTTCTGAGGCAGGCTACCATTGACGATGTTAGGTATACTAATACTCGATAATCCTTGGGTAAAGTTAAAAATTTATGTCTCAATTCTCTTGATTGGATATTTTGCTGTATCGGTCAAAAGAGATTTCTCTATTTAGATCTAGTTAACCTGATGTGGGTGTCCACAGATGGTAGAATAAGTCTTTCTTGAGAGAATATATCACCATTTACACGTCCATAATATTCATACGTGTTATTTTTAGACTTAGCAGCGTTGGTTCTATGTTTCTCTACATCTTTTAAATTGTAATATCCACATGATTGCAGATGAGACTCCTTCGCATCTTGAGAATAATTTAGTAAAGTTTCAATATAACTTCGATAAGGGTAACTTGCAGCTGAAGCTCCTAGAGATGTTTCATTTAAAAACACCTCAAGAGTTGATTAACAACACGTATACAGGACAATTTGTTTTCGGTGGATACTATGTGATCGGTTCCTGTGAGATCTGAAACATCTTCGTTTACTAACTTAGTCTTCAGATATAAAAACACATTCGAAGGGTCAAGATAATGGTCAGAAGTGCAAGGGATATTGAATTCAAGAGGTACATCTGTATTTGTGATTGCGTGAACGGGATTAATACTAATAAAGTTGGATTCACTCACACTGATCTGCTAGGGTTCACTGAAAGAGATCCAACTTCCTCTTACAACAGTCCTGGGTCTGGAAGGGATGGTCAGGAAATGCATCTTGCTGGTACAGACACCGGACGTATAATGAGGACGACGATTTGTTTAACAATTCGCTTATATCGAATAGTTACAGGTGTCACTATTTATGTAAAAAAGTAAACCACTTATCATCGTTACTAAATGGGCAAACCACATCAATAAACACTTTTTCTTCCTAGTGTATCCTTCCTACTTCCTCTTTATAGGTTTTTTTTACGGCGACCTACACCTGACCCAGTCCATCTTACACGTCGTATTTTTCGTTTTAACATCAATCTAACATTTCAGTCAGAACATCGGCTAGTCAACGTTTTACAGCTGTTCGAGGGTCGATACCTCCCATAATATCCTGGAAAGTATCTATACCTGTCCTAGCTGCTTTTATAGCTAGGTATTTACCTCCTGAATTTAAACAATGGGATAGCACGTCTGAAAACGAAGCAAAAAATCCACCTACTAACCATCATCCCCTTCTGCATTCTTTAACGCC
>JABUQX010073295.1:0-54392 GCA_015478945.1 Trachelipus rathkii
CGAGAGAAGAGAGAGGATATTATATATTTAATACTTGTTTGATACCATGATATATTCCGGCCTTTGACACTTGCGATACCTATATCCACAGCTATCAACCTAGCTATAAACCTGCACCTATAATGCACCTACACCTAACATAACTAACCTAACCTAACCTAAACTAACCTACCTAACCTAAATATTAAAGAATACGACTAACCTAACCTAACCTAAGCTAACCTAACTATACCTAGCTAGGTACCACCTACACCTTAGCCTAACACCTATCCTACATCTGCAACCTAGCTCAAACCCGCCTTGGAGCTCATCCAGGTAACTGTGCCTAGCCTTTGGTAGGTAATCTGTTGCTAACATGAGGTCAATCTAGTGTTTGTATCTGACTACCTGTATGGAATTATCCTAACTTATTTCGCATCCGTGGACAACAAACACACGCACGACACACACAACAGCAACACACTCTAACGACACAGGCAGACACACGACAACGAAGGATCAACACTTATAGTTTAATAGCACAGCAACACACACGGCAAAGTTATCAAACACACACGACACACAGGTATCACGGAATTATACACACTTCACTATGCCCCTTGACACACACATTCACTATGACACTTGCATTTTTAACCCATAGACACTTACATTTACACTTTTACACAAGCGGTCACCAACACACACACACAAGACACACACACAGGACAGCATAAAGACGAGAGAGACACACACACAAATACACAAGCTCACTTTACACTTATAAGAAGACATTAACACTAGTGACACTATACGAACTCACAGTGAGACAACTTGAGATACACTTGACCATTTGCACTTAGTGGAGCAACAACGGGTGATAAAGCACGAGCGACGCAGAACCCTTGTGAGTCTGTGCAATGGGGGTCAATTTTAGCGCACATGCCTAATTTGTTACAACTTACAACATTTTTATGTAGTATAAAGATAGATTTTTCGGCGAGAACTCTACTGAGTGATAAGCTCCATTGAGAGAATCTTTATAATTGTAGATACTATAGTATCTGCGCGTTTGTTAATTATATATAGAAGTGTTATGTTGAAAGATTGCAGTGTAAAGGAATTGTTAACAAGTGAAACAAAATGTGGATAGACGAAAGAACGAAGAGTTTAAGGTTAAAAACATAGATAGTATCTATTATCAGACGTAAAGCAGTAAAAAGTCAGTAAATGACATGAGAGAGGTGTTAACCTAAACCTAGGGGGATGATTAGATGTAATGTACTTTTGTTGTTAACATGTTTTAACGCTAGGCTTTAACTCATGATTTTAAAGACGTGGCTTATACGTCATGTTTTTACTGCTTTAACTTTATAGTGTTAGATTCATGCTCCGATCAATTTACGCAATAGTTATTAAAATTAAGTACCTTAAAGCAGTAAATCAGTAAATCAAGTAGAAGGGATGTGTAACTACAGACAAGCTTTGAGGGGAGCACTTAGTATGTTTTATATGTTTTACTATGCTTTTAACTGCTTTAACTTCTGCTTATCTCTTAACTGCTTTAATTCTTTTCTGCTTTAGCATGGCTTTAACAACTTTTTCTGCTTTACCAGCTTTAACTCATGATACATTCCATACCTTAAACAGTAAAATCAGTAAATCAATAGAGTGTTTACCTAACACCTAGGGGGATTAGTATGCTTTTTGTTTTTACTGTTTTACTGCTTTAACTCCATGTTTTACTGCTTTAACTATGTTTTACTGCTTTAACTTATATGTTTTAACTGTTTTAAACTCATATATTTATTTAACATTATGTTTTTATTTTGTTTTTAAATACTTTTATTATATTTTATTATTTTTATTTTATCGCAAAGAACAAAACAGTCATTATTTTTACTATTTGTAAGTATTACTATTAATTTGCTTAGTGTTTTATTTACTTCATGCTTTTCTTTTTACTATTCATAATAGAGAGAGCATATTCACTATGTCACTTACATTTACCCATAGACACTTATTGTTGCACTTTTAACATAGGCAACCACACACATTGCACCTATGACACTTACGAGTGTTACACATAGATACACTGTGAAATTTAACACACTCAACACACAGTCACTTTCACCCAGACTTTACATACGACTCTCACATACAGATTTACTGTGAGGCAACACCCGCTAGATTTTCACCCTACACTCAACACCCAGATTTACATTACACACACAGATTTAGCTTACACACACCCAGACGGCCAGGCAACCGCTTAAGTTTCGAGCACTTAACACAACACAGCACACACAATTCATCACACATAACAGCACATCACACACAGACGACATTAGACACGAGGCTGTTACATTTTTGGATTTCAAACCCTGGTCAATCAGTCTAGGTTTAAGCTCTAACTGCAAGGTAGGATAGCCACCAACCTCCGCCCACAACACAGCTCAACTCACTACACATATAAGCGTATAATTTAATTAAAAATTTTATGTTTTAAATTAAACACGTACATGTTTTTATATTACCTCATTCAAATTATAACTAAAATTATTTCAAAGTTTCTTAAAACTTTTCTAATAAATCAAATCAATCATTACCTTTGAACAGAGAAAGTAATGTTATATATTAAACTGTTAATCTACTTTTGTGTGTTGTATTAAGTTCTTATAACTATAATTAAGTTATAATAACAAAGATTATTACCTAAAAATTTATATGAAAATTATTAACAATATTCAAAACATATATTTTACGTACTTTAAAGCCAATAAATCTTTATTTTTAATCAGTAAGGTCAGCCCGTTGGAGCATTCCTGCGTGCTACAGATCACAAGCTATGCCCTTACGTGTGTCTGAATCTATATTGGAACTTTATCTGTCTATTACATCCATCTTAGGGATAGTAAATCATAAGCGTATAGAAAGAGAAACTAATAATAGTTTACCTCTTGTCTAACAGTACAGTTTGTATTTTATTAAAATTATCTTTCTAAGTTTCTTCTTTAAAAAAAGAAAAGATTTACGCACATTGCAGGATTAAAAGGAGAGTTTAGTATTTGAGGACTTCTTGAAACCAGGTGTAATTGTCCGGACGGACAGTATGGTAGAACATAAAGATTGTTAAAGAGAAACTCCTCCGGTTTTAAATTATTGTAAGGTTGGTAACTCGTGGGTACTGAGTTATCCTGGGTCTGTTATTTATTTTGCAACATTTTATCAGCGTTACGTGACAAGTTTGAAGCAATTACACTGTATATTTTTCAAGGTTTAATGTTTGTAAAACGTGTTTTCCAGGTTTAGGTGTTCATCATTTTCCAAGATTAAAGGTTTGAAAAATGTCGTACTCATTCAGCGTGAGTACGTGATAACCTGTTTATTTTGGTTCAAGATTTGAAATATGTATTTGTTTTGTCCGGTTTTCATGTGATTTAGCTTTATGAAATTTAATTATTGATATGGAGATTGACAAGCTGTATGTTAAAATTATATTATAAAGTCTTTTACTAATGGTGTTTACAGTCAAGAGAGGAAATTGTCATGTATGAATCATAAATTACGAAAATCTTTATTTATTATTATAATCCGCGTGACAGCAGACAATAGGGATTTACCCGTGAGTGGTTTAAAAATAATATAATATATATATATATTAATATTATATATAATATATATATATATATTATATATATGATATATAATATATATATAACAATTATTCACCTTTAACCATTATATTATATATCACCTCGATGTTAACTAAAAAATATTTCCAAAAGTTTTTTAAATAATTAATCTGGGTTTTCTTTTTATATATTATATATTATTATATTATCTATGTACATTGACATTAATAATCCATCACGAGAAAACACAAACAACCCGCACTCTTACAGATTACGAAAACTGACCTCTTCTCTTGTAAAATGTGTTGTAAGGATAAAATCCTTTTTTTGAGTATCCCGGGGGCTTTAAGCCCTAATTCCTTGGATCAAATATTATTTTTCAAAACTGACCTTTTTCTGTAAAATGTGGTGCACTAACTACTTTAAATTTAGATCTAAATTTAGGCCTAAAATTTAGATTTAAGACCTTTTTTTTGTCGACGGTCTAATTTAATCCTAATACCAAGTCAAAAGGTAATTTTTATTTATTATAGAATCAATTGTTATTTTTATATTTTATAAATATATTTCTAAACTGAAACATGCTGGTTATACGGTAAGATCCTTTCTTATAAGCATTACGTAACGAAGGAATTTGTTTTTCCTTACTTGCTGATTTATATGGTCGTAATTGTAGTTTTTCCCCTAGTTTTCATACGTTCTAATCATACCAGGGCTCAGTCATGAGCCCACCCGCAACAGTCTTAGCACAACCCCTTGCAAACACCGCGGTGCGTCCGCGCCGTGTCCCCGCCCGCTTACGCGGTGGCGGCCCGCAAGGGCGCATATAATTTTCCGCGTTCCTCCGAGCCCGCCTGAACGGTGGTTCGAATCCGCAGCCCGTAAATAATAAAAGTATCTTCATCATGCCGAACGATCGTGAATGTGAGCGTATGTCAACCGGAGTAACCCGGATTTCCGGTCCTTTAAGTACTAATTACCAGAAAACTCCCATCCCTAATGGTGACGTGAACCTCTTTGTATGTTAGGTTTCATAACGCAACAGGCATTCAATAACACATGAAGTACATGCGCTTAATACACTTCGCTATGAGGAGACACTACCAGTTTTTTTTATCTTTATTACCTTTATACAATACACATACTATGACTTTACAGTCATGTTAAAGCGTTTTAATATATAAATAAATGGCAACCAAAATAAAAATGGTAATGAAAGAGTATTCAGACAAATATTTTATTTTTAGTAAAATATATCATATAATTAATAAAACCTCTACTATCAAAGAATGACAGCCATCAAAGATGAGTCATCAAGATGAACCACAAACTGAGGTACCAACAGCTTATTAGTTATTAAAAGTTAGTAAATCAAAGTCTGAGGCATATAACAAAAGCTGAGGCATTAAAAGTTTTGAAGCATCAAAAGCTGGGCCATCAAAGTTGAAGGCAATCAAAACTGAGGCATCAAGGTTTGAGACAAATCAAAGCTGAGGACATCAAGTTGGCATTCAAATATCGTGTGGAAGAATGCATGTAAGTGCCGAGTGCCGGTCTATGATGTGCGTGTTGATGTGAGTGGTGATGTAGAACGTCGCGGAATCTATGAGGCACTGTACCCGGAGAGTCTTCTTAAATATAATAAATCAGGCATAAGTAAATAACACTAAGTATATATATAATATAAAATAAAATAAAACATAAATGTTTTAATAATTATACGTTCATATTATGCTGTAAGAGCTTTGCGTTAATATGTTTTAGGTGTGCGTGTGTGTGTGTGTGTGTGTAATGTGGTGCGTGTGGGTGTTGTTTAGATTAGTGTTCTAAATAATATTAGACATTTGCACTGTGGGCGCACGACGGCGGGCGGAAGCGTGAAATTATTGCGCCTTAGCGGGCGCACGGGCCAGGCGGGAAAACGCGGAAATATTGCGCCTGCGGGCGCTAGCGTGGACGCGGCGGGGACGCGGCGGAACGCAACCAGTGGGTTGCGGGTTTGATTGGCTGAACTTTTGCGGGTGGGGCTCATAGGTAGGGGGGGGGTGCTGAAGCCCTGGGTGGTTAGCTTTATGAACTTTAGGTGGAAAAACTACTTCACGACCAATCACAAGTAAGAAAAACATTTCCTTCTATAAGTTGTGGTACCAATTGCGACTCTCTCACCTTGATCCATGTCTTATGTTCTCAGTTGGTGAGGAATATTTTATATTTTCAAACATAAACAATTCTCAGGTCTTTTGGAAAAGTGGAATTATATTTATTTTGAACCCTGAGGATTTAGGAATTAATTAGACCGTCGACAAAAGCGCTTATCCTAAATTTTAGGCCTATTTAGGCCTAACGTAGTTATTGCATTACATTTTTTTACAGAAAAAAGGTCAGTTTTTTGAAATATATTTTGACCTAGGATAGGCTTAAGCGTTCACCCGTGGGATAACAAAAGGGATTATCTACACACATTTACAGAGAGAGGTCAGTTTTCCGTATCTTGATTTTAAAGGAGTGCGGGTTTGTTATGTGTTTTTCTATCGTGATGGAGATATGTCAATTTTGTTACTAGATAATAATTAAATAATAAATAAAGAAAACACCATATTATTTAAAAAAACTTTGAGATATTTTTAAGTCAAATAATTAGTGAATAATATATTATGTAATTTCCTATTATAATTGTTAATTTTTAAATAAGTAAAACTTTGAAAGATTTTTTAATAAATAATACATTTTATATATATATATGCAGGCGCAATACTTATTTTGTTCTTTTTTATACTTATTACATGGCCTAAAGATGTAGATAAAGCAGTAGTCCTTAAATAGATCAAAACTTGATGGCATTTAAGCTTAGGGTGTTTAATGAGGGGTAGGGCTAGGGGCTGACCTTATACTGATTTACTGAATTTATTGCTTTAGATTGGTACGTAAATGTTTATATGTATTTTAATATATAAATTTTCATAAAAATTTAGTTTAAAAGTTAATTTTAAAACTTATTAGAATAGTTAATAGAAAGAGTTCTAGTTATCAATTACAACACAAGGTTTAACAGTTAATAATACACCAGTATCAAAGTTTGTCTCAAAAACGGATTTAATGATTGGTTTATTCTTTTATATAAAATAGAAAAGTTACTAACTATAACTATATTTATTATATTTAGTGTATGTATGTTAAACTATCTTACTTAGATAAAAACAAATTTTTACTTAATTTGCATTTAATTAAACGTTGAATAACAAATGGTTTTTTTATATTTTATTCATCTATTTACGTTATATGTGTAAGTGAGAGTGCGTGTGCGTTAGAGGAGTGGAAGAAAAAAAATAAAATAGCCGTGTGTGTGTGTGATGTAGTGTGTGTGTGTGTGTGTGTGTGAATTGTAAGTTAAGTCTGTGTGTGTAAGTAAATCTGGGTGTGTGAGTGTCATGGTTATTATTTCTGAGTAAATGTGTAAGTTAATCTGTGTGAGAGTGTAAGTAAATCTGTGTTACATGTGAATTCGGGGGTTTGTGTGTGAGTTTGTTAAATTTAACGTGTCTATGGTAAATGTAAGCTGATCATAGTGAATGTGTGTGTGTGGCCGCATGTAAACCTTTTTAAGAGTGTAAGAGGATTGGCCTCGGATCTCCGCTCTCCCTTACATATGGGTGGAGCCAAATTCGCGGGGCAGATCCTGTTAAATCACCAATAATAACAATATATTATGGAACTAAATAAAACACAATATATAAGTATAATTATTTTTGTTAAAATAATTAAAGATATGTTAAAATAATAAAATTAATATAAAAATCAAATAAAATAAGATAAAATACACATAAGCAAAGTATTAAAAATCAAAATAAAAAAACTATACATGTTAATGGAACAGTAATATATGACGTTTTAAAACAGTTAAAACACTATAAGTTAAAGCAGTAAAACCCATGAGTTAAAGCAGTAAACATGAGTTAAAGCAGTAAACAGTAAAACAAAAGCAATACTAATCCCCTAGGTGTTTACTGATTCCGGTTATTGATTTATACTGATTTTACTGCTTTAAGGTATGGTGTGGTATATAGGTATAAAAGTTTGCGGTCACAGCGAAAGTATGGAGGAAGTGCACGTCACAGCAAAAGTTAAAGCAGTAAACAGAAAGTTAACACAGCAGTAAATTGGCTTATAGAAAAAAAGTTCATTACAATCCTTCCCTTTTTATTGGTGTTTAGTGTAAACACCCTCTATTTGATTTACTGATTTACTTGCTTTAAAGGTATGTAATGTTAATAAATATGTGAAGTTTAAGTAGTAAAACATATAAGTTAAGCAGTAAAACTGAGTTATTAAGCAGTAAAAAAAGCATGAGTTTAAATTGACAAGTAAAACAGTAAAAACAAAAGCATTACTAATCCCCCTAGGTGTTAGGTACACCTCTATTTGATTTTACTGATTTTACTTATTTTTATATTTTCCTGTAAGTATAATATGTTTTTTAATAAAATTTTCAGTACAATTGTAGTAAAATTCTTACATCGCAATTTTTAAAATTTATAAATTAACAAAAGTAATAACGGTAAAATCATAAAAGATGTCTGTAAATGAGTTACAGTTTTAGGTTCGCGAAATGTTTTTTAATAAAAATTGTTTTAGGGGTAAATTAGGATGGGCTAAAATTGACCCATGAAGACCAAGGGTTGGTCGTGTGTTTATACGTGTGTATAAGTGCAAATGTAAAGTGTAAGTGGTCTATGTGGTGAGTGTAAGGTGGTCCATAGTGAATGTGTGGTATAAGTGTAAGTTGGGTTTGTGATGTCTGTGAATGTGTGTGTGTGTGTGTGTGTGTGTGATGATCGCTGTGTTGTAGATTTGTGAGGACCATTGGTATGTGTTTAAGTAGGTAAATGTGGGGTCAGTGTCTATTATTGAGTTCTTCTGGGCTATTAATGCAAAGTGTCACTAGTGAATGCCTGTGGGTGTGAGTGGAGGGGCATAGTGAATGGTGTGTAGTGAGTGAAGGGTGTAGTGTGTGTGGTGTATTTTACGAAGTGTGTGCGTGTGGTTGTAGGTGAAATTATAGAGTGTGTGGTGTTGTGTGATACCTGTGTGTGTGTGTGTGTGTGTGTGTGTGTGTGTGTGTGCGTGAAGTGTGTGGTGTCACGGATGGAATAAGTTTCGGATAGAATCCCATACAGGTCAGATACTTTTCAGGCTATGACGGCCTCATGTAGCAAACGATCACCTACCAAAGGCTCACGCGCATCAGTTACTGATGAAGCTCAAGGTTGGGGGCTGGACGTTGCTAGGTTGCAAAGCGTGCTATTTGCGGGATATATTTCGGTAGTAAGAGCTAGGTTGTCTTTGAATATAAAACGCTAGGAAGATTTATACATAAAAGGAAAATGATTGACATTTTTAGGAATTAGGTTAAGTTTTAGGTAGCGTATATGGTTTTGGTTTCTTTTATTATTTCAGGTTAGGTTTAGGTTATGTTAGGTTAGGTCCAGTTATGTTCTAGGTGAAGGCTAGGTTGTAGGCTGGGTGTGTGTGTGTATCCCGGCACAGGATCAAGGCCGAAATATCATTTGTGTGGGATAATGTTAATATTAATAATTTAGTTATTACCTAATTATTTACCTAATAATAATTATTTTTATTATACTACTTCATATTCATTTTATACAAAAAATATAATATATATATATATTATATGATTTATAGAACGGGATAATATTTATATATATATAGGGATTATATATATATACATAAGGTTAAATATATTACACTATATATATAATATATATATATTATATATATATATATATATATATATATATAATATATATATATTATACTGACTTCCCTCTCTCTCTGCGTCCTGTCTCGGCGTCATCATCTCCTCGCTCTTTTCTCTCTCGCTCTCTCTCATCATTTCTATCCTCTCTCTCTCTTCTCTCTCTCTCTCTCTCTCTCTCTCTCTCTCTCTCTCTCTCTCTCTCTCTCTCTCTCTCTCTCTCTCTCTCGCTTCCAGGAGTTCATTTTCGCATCGCTTGGGGTAGACTGTCGCAGGCTTGCATGTTTTGGATCAGTAATTAACAGCCACGTTTTTAGCTCGCTGAAACGAAAACCTAATGACCACAAAGTAAAAATATAATGAACTATTACTACGTTACTGGAATATTATATCAAACCGAGATATAATTGAACAAGATAACTAATTTAAAATAAAAATGTTCAGTAATGATCTCAATATAGAAAGTAGAAGTTGTTTTGCATTAAGTACATTCTGTCCACGCGATCATATTTGACACGGTCTTCCACTGTTGCTTTTTTACGTTTTTTTTTGTAGGCAGATTCTCATACCAAAACCTTTTAACAGAAAACTAAATAAAAATTATAAAAACTAAGCTAATAAAAAAATAGTAATTCAATATAAAAATAATTCAATTTAATTAAAATCAAGTAAATATAATATAATATAATACTATATTTGCTTTAATATATATTATATGTAATTATATATATATTATATATTATATATATATAATATAATAATAATATATATAATAAATATATATTAATTTTTTAATTTCCTTTAATTATTTTACTCACCTATATATATTGCTAATCTGTGCGCCACGTGGTAATATAAATTGACAGCGTGGATCTTAGTGCTTGATTCTACTTGCCGTCTTTCATTGCTCCTTTCTTTCTATTCTCTCGTTTACTCTCTACTCTTCTCTCTCACTCTCCATATCATATATTTATGATATTTTTGATATATACTATATATATTATACTCAGTATTCTTATTCTTGTACTATAGGGTCTATTATATAATATTATATATTATATATATAATATATAATATATATATAATATATATATATTTAATATATATATATAATATATTATTATATATATATATATATATAATATATTTAATAATATATTTTATATTTATTTATAATTATTATTTATATTATTATATATTATTAATTATTAATTATTATATATTATTTTATTAATTATTATTATATAATTATATAATTTTATTGGGTGAAGACCGCGGACTTTGCCTTTTATAAACCTGGAATTAAATTTATATTCTACTAAGTCGTACCGCTGGAGGAGTGGTTAAAAGGTCCGCGGTTTGCCTCGGTGGTAAGAGGTCGAGTTCTATTTTCTATTTTGATTTATGACCGTTGGGGAACTCGAACATATAAAAACGGTGAGGCTTTGAGCTGGTTAAGAGTTATAAGTTCAAACGATGAAAAAGTGGACGAATTTGGTTGAATAAATAATCGTAGAAGTCGTGATGCACGTGTGGATGATGGATGTGTGTGTGGTTTGTGTATAATATATATTGTGTTTATATATATAGGATATATATAATATATATAATATTATATATATATATATATAATTTAATATATTAATATATATATATATATATATATATATATATATATATTATGGGGAAATTTTTTAGGTTAGTATTTTAAATCACCTTTTTGATTGAGTTAGGTTCTGTTAGTCATAGCAAACATATGAGCTACCAGAGGTCAACGTATGACTAATAGTCCACGCCGACTAAATGGCTTTACTCTCACAGTTTATCCAGGGAGCACACTCGTAGGGTCTGCGGGCGGGTGGAGCTTATAGCAGGTTCAGATCTAGTAATTGCCACGAACCTAACGGTTCGTATGTTGAGGAAAACGCGGCTGAGGACGGCTCATTGCGGTTCCTGAGCACCTGCGGGTGCGGGAGGTAGTTACTAGAACAACAAGGTTAATAGATAATCAACATAAGGGCTAAGCCCCTTATAATGAACAGTAAATACAATAATATTATTACGTGTGAGTCAAAAAATGACCCATGGCCGAAAAATATGGGGGGGGTAAATTACCGTGGGCAAAAATTACGTACAACGGTTGCTTATTAACGCAACCGTTTATTTGGCGCAACCCTTCTTCGATGGGTTGCTAAAAATTAGGGGGTTGCCAAAAATTAGGATTGCCAAAAAAAATATTTATGGTAGACTAAAAATAATGACTGCTAAGAAAATTATATTAATAGAGATTATGTTCATATAATTTATTATTTGAAAGGTTGACAGTACAAAATACCATAGTGGGTAGACAATAAAAATGGCCCTTAGAGATCAAATGGTATCAAGCAAAAAAGGAGTCCAATAGCCCTCATATAAAAAAGGTCAAGGCATGCTAAAATCACCTCTTTCACAGGAAACAATATGGCGGGTCAGAAGGTCATAGGCTAATGGTAAAAATCACCCTCAGGAAACAACGTTGAGTGGTCATGAGAAAATAGGTCAAGGCATTTAGGTAATCACCGTTAGGGTCCAAATTATTGCCACCACAGAGTGTCCATATTCCCCTCACTATCATATATAAGATGAAGACACGTAGAGAATCATATCGTAAGAGAGAAGTCCCAAGGAACCGTTTCAGACATCGTTACGCTATGGAGACGCAATTTATAGTAGAGAAAATTCGAGATTTATACTAAAGAGACATTGAATTTGCACAAAATTATTAATATAGGGTATTAGTCGATTCTTCAGCACACGGCGCGATTTCATCGTGTGGTGCAAACGTTAGTAAAAAAGAGAAGTTGTATATTAATTTATTCACTCTAATATTTTATATAACACGGAACAGTATTATATGATAGTAGTTAGTAGAGCAAATCATACTGATACGCGAAGAGCAGTCGAGTTAAGCATTTTGCACTGATCGTTAATGATATGAATACATCAGAGTGGTCTCTCATCGTTAACTCGTCGAGCCATATGAATGTATATACGAGAGCGAAAGTTTTGGAACAGAAATAGTTTTTCTCTAGTATTAGGGTAGAGATGTAGTGGGTGGGAAAATGGTGATATAATGCAGGTTAATTTATATTATGTATATTTTTGTAATATTAACATTTGAGGAGTGTGTAATGGAAGCAGAACCGGAGCTATGTGGACAAGCAGGCTCAGAAGGAGGCAACGTTGCGCTATCCCACCCGGTAGGTCGAACCAGACTCCATGTCTGATACATGCATATCGATTTTGGTTTGAATAAGGACACACCGTCTTAGCGATATATAGTAAGCAAAATATGTTATGTAAGTGTAAAAAACAAACAAATGGTGGCGCAGCATTTTGGAAAGCATATATAGCCTTAGGCACGTCTCTTGCTGCCATTGTCGAGCCATGACTGCTAGTAGTATTGCCGTTCAATCTGTTCGCATTAACACTTAGCCTACAACATATAGTCTATATAAGGAGGTTCAGGATGTACAAATCATAACCATGAATATTTTTTTACACTCCAGGACATTATTGAATACAATTCTATTAATTTCTCCACTAGAAAGCACTTCTGGAATCAGCTCGATTATGCTATTATTATCTTTTAGTTGATTGATAGTAATTTAATCGATGAGATAATAATTTACTTGAGTAAGATGTTTAAGAAATGAAAGATGTTTTTGATTTTGTAATAGACGTGTTGTAGCATGAGATTTATAGATGAGTTATTTTTTTTTTGTTCACAGTTGCGTATAGTTGCAGATCAAGTAAGGGGCTGAACCTCAGAATAACGATTTTAAGAAAGGAATCATAGTTCTTATTTTTCCAACATTTTATTGGGTACTTATATAACTGAGGTTGGTATCATGTGCGCACTTTATCATACATTGAGGGTAAATGATGCTTAGTATTATGAGGTATAATTGTAAATAATATAGTTGAATCAGAGATGTGGCGCCAGCTCAATAAAGCTACATAACTATATCTAAACTCGATAGGAATGCCATTATCTAGGCGTTATGACTGCTTTACTCACTAAGTATATATTTAGGTTATACATAGATTTCAAGGCTTCACCTCAATGAATCCGATCAAAATGTTATAATCACAGATAGAGAGAGATATTAGGAGAGGTATAATTGGTAGAGAATGGAGAGGATTGAGATTGCTTAGATTTATTATTTAAATTTCTGTTGTCGTCGCTTAACAATACCAGCTTTATCATGGATATGAATTCATAGAGAAAACAAGGAGGGCTAGAGGTAAAGCACTTCTGGCATTATTTTGGATTAGAGCACGTAGTCATAGGAGAATCTGGAAACCTTAACCTAGTCGGATAGCACACGGTTCAAAGATGAGGAAACGACACAAGTTAGACCAGTAGTTTAAGTCTATGAGATGTTTTACTATAGGACAGATGCCACACAAAGTTATTGCAATTTGCACGACGAATAGAAAACGCAAACCACACGCCGTAAATGGTATTCTCTTCAGCGAACGTTGGGTGTCATGATAGCTGAGAGAGAGTCCTCCACCAGGTTTACATTGCTCGTAAGCGTTATGAGAGCAGTATTATCACTCACTTAGCAAATGATTTCCTAGTGACTTGAATAAATTTTAGCGAGAGAGTGATAGAAGAATAACTTAACGTAATTTTTCCTTACTTCACCAGATATTATTATATTTCACACTGTCTCTAGAGCCTTAAAAGTTCAGTAAGTAATAACAAATAGCATAGATCAAATATGGGAGCTTGAAGGAGAAGAAATGATTTAGATCCCCAAAGAATGAAAAATGTAAAACTTTCTCATTCCATCCAACGTTTTAACAGCTCCCCATTAATGGCAAGATAGCTGAAAAAGAGTCTTTTTCTAATTAAGTACAAAGCAGTTCACAACTTCCAGATAGTACGGTAAAAGCTCCTTATCAGTCGAGCACCGACTATATATCGTCCATGAATTAAGTAGCATAGGGTAGGCATGCGAGTTATGCTGTAAAGTTATATATATTTGATATATAATATTATTAGTAATGTATATAATATACGCGTGTTGTGTTACAATATTATTAGAGATCTTTCCCATATAAAATTCACGAGCGATATTATAGGATGGTGTTCATTACAGGTTATGAAATCGATATTATAGACTAAAAAATTCGATACAAAAAGTTCCTTAATTTAAAGAAAAGAGAGAGATATGAAGCTCTAGTGGCTCTGAAATACATCATAGCAAAGTCTATGTATTGAGTATATTTCAGTATTGTGTACTGACGATTATATAATACCGGAATTAGATGTGTATTAGTGTATTCCTTGATATATACATAATATATTTAATATTATATATATAATACTATATATAATATAATATATTATAATATTATATATAAACATATAATTATATATATATAATATTTACATTATATATATATAATATATATATATATAATTATATATATATTATTATAATCTATTAATATATATTATAATTAATACACCGACAAGTATATTTTAATAATATACATAATTAATATTCGCTGATATGGAAAATATATAATTATATATATATATATATTATTATTACATATATATATATTATATTAATATATTATCTTTAATATATATATTATATATAATTATATTATATATATATATTAATTATATATATATATTATATATATATATATATATATATATATATATTAATTAATATATTATATATATATATATATTATATATTAATAATATTATATAATATTAATATATATTAATTAATATATACTTACTACTCAAAGCCTATATATATTGACTCATTGGCAAGATCATTCCAAAGCGATATACAGTATTGTTTTATGACAGACCAAACGGATGTACAGGCGATTTGAATACAGCCCGTATAATATTATATATTAATACTTATATATATAATATATTAATATATATAAATATAATTCTTTTTACTTGCCTATATTTTTTACATTTGTTCAATTAAAGTAAATAAATTTAACGTGATCATATGGTCATTGAATTAACAATTAGACGGAGACTGCTTTTAATGTATAGACTAGTTTATAGGCGATTTAGTTATAATATTAAAAGGATATTATTTTTATTTATTAACTTAAATTTTATGATTCAAAAAACAACAACATTTTGCCTCATAACAATTAGATTTCACGATTGCAAAATATGTTTAAAAATATTTTTTTAATATATGAAAAAATTATTAAATATACTAATTATATATAAATATTTAAATAGTTATTGTTTTATTTCTTTTCCTATTATATTTTTAATCTGTGTGTATTTAATTTATATAATATATTATTATATATATATATAGCTTATTATATATAAATATCAATTATTTCTGCATAAGCTTTTGATATATTCGATTATACTATCGACTAATATTCTCAATTAGGGAGACACGGGTGGGAGTGGTAGCAATAGTATAGGGTGGCCATTGCCCTACCCCCCCTGTAAATTTCAAAGCTTTTTGCTCAGTTTAATAACAACAATAAAATTTCAATAATAAAATTTCAGCTAATGCTGAAAAAAATATATATATATTAATATATATTATATATATATATATATATATATTATATATGTATTATAGAAAATGAAGGGAAGAAAAAATGTTAATATGTAGATGAAGGTGGAATAGGAATGGTGATATATTATATATATAAGAAGAGCATAATATGAAGTGATAGTGGAGATTATATAGGAAGGGGTGTATTATATTACTGATAATCGTAATTGAGATTGTAATTGAGGGGTCTTTTTTAGTCAAAATGAAGAAAGGTGAAAAAGCCGCCTGGCAGAAAGATGGAAATTGGCGATATAAGTTTTAGATATAAGGTTGAGTTAATTATGTAAGGAGAACGTATTAAAGATTAGAAAATAGTGGAACCTTTTACAATAAAATGTTGGATGAGGGTGTTGTTTACCCTATATTGAGTATAGAATTATATGGGGGAGAATGTTTGATTTTGCCTCACCCATTATAATAATAGGAAAGTATGATACTGGATAGACTGTGGAACTTCACACCCTATAAAATAGAGGATGCTTTTTGTATTGTATCACATAATGACGAATAAGTGTATATTACGAAAGGATTTATTAAGAAAGATAAGATATAAGTAAGGAGTGTTAATAGAGATACAGTTGTTAGGAGAGGATTCAAATATTGGTAATGGGATAGGGTCAGGAGTACTTTTAATCTGTTGTTTTGCTTATTAAAGAATATTAGTGTTGGATAGAAGAGCTTGAGTTTGAATTTATAAATAAAGCAGTCATATATAACCTTCTTGGACCTATCAAATGAGCATTTTGTTTACTCGTTGATACTTTATACATAGTAGGTAAAGACTTTATATTTTTGGAAGTGATGTTTATAGGGATAGAGGAAAGTGTACGGGTAAGTGTGAAGGAGAGTTACGAGGTAGATAAAGCAAAAATATAGCCTTGTATAATTTAATATTATAGCGTTATTGTGTTATATTAACGTGAGAAGCTGTGTCAAAATAGAGAAATTATGTCACTATTTTGAGTGGGGACGGGTGTCATTGACAGGGAGTAGTTAGGTACTGCTCATCCCACTATTACTCTTTGAGCTTACTTATAGTTAGTAGTTATAAATTAACAGAAATTTAGGTATTGAAGTAAGGAATTTCCGAACTCCACTTTTGCGTATGGTGATCCCCAGTGCAGAAATAGAGAATTTATGCGGATTTTGTACTATGATTATTTTGGCAGAATTTGGCACAGTTGGGAGGCAGTAGGAGTATGAGAGGCGAGCATCTCCAACTTGGATAAGTTTGTCCTAGAAATCCTCTGAAAGCACCTTAATTCGTCTGACCCTGACCTTCGTTTATTCCTGGCAGGCATAACATGTTCCACGTAGAAATGAGAGTGGTTGCATGAGAAGAAGGATTGATGATAACGGAGAAAGATAGGTGAGATAGACTCTCTGTGTGCATTGAGATAATTTAAGCTTGAGAATGTGGAGTCACGTAGTTGTTTTTTCTTCTTAGGTGGCGCAACAGAGCATTTATACAACAGTGGAGGCTTGTGTATTGTTGTTAATAATGGGATGATTCGGAGTAGTGGTAATGTGTTAGAGGACAATATGGAGACATGACGCAGCATTTATATCTATCAGATAAAGGCCATCCGGCAGTCGATTGGATAAAGTTAAAACGATATAAAAGATTAATATTCTTAATTTTTGCTAGGACCATTTGAACTGGTATGGGGCGAGCAAAATATTACCATAACACGGTAGCTTTGTTGTTTTGCATTGACTCTATTGAGGAGCAGTGTTACAAATTACAAGAGAGGTAATTAAAAGGATTGACGAGCGTGCTGAGATTTAATTTGTGTGTTCTGGGTTGTTGTTTAGCGATACGCTGATTGGAAGACAAGAAAGAGATCAGAGTGAGGGAGTTTTTGGCTTAGGGCGGTGTATAGATGTACATTTGTGTTTTGTGTTGTTCGCAGAACCTTATGTTGATTGTAATTTTCTCAAGATATGTATGTGCAACAGATCTTTTGATTGCATGGTGGGTGAACACTATAGTTCATAACAATTGGATTTGTCGGTGATGTACACGCGAATAGTAAGACTTGCATATGTAATAGCTGGTGTAGAGAATAAAGTACAGTAGAGGAGGTTAATTGACGGTCGAGAAGAGGTAAGCGAGGTTAGTCCGAGTGGTTATGGAGGAAAAAGTTTTGGTGACGCATCGAGCCAAATATGAGATGACATAAGGATAATGCAACAGGGATTGTCGGCTCGTTTGGTGGGAGAAAGGATTGGTTGTAACTTCTGGAAAGATACTACGTGGAAATCGATGTTAGGTCTCCCGCTTGACAGGTCGGACATTGCTGAACACCAATTTTTTCAGAATAAGACCTACCTCAATACGTAAAATTGTGGCAAAGTTATTGTGTAGGTATTAGTACTATAAATTTTTATACGTGAATTTGCGATAGAAGTTTAGTAGAGAGACAGGTGTAAAATAGTTAGATTTACGAATAAAATATATCATAAAATAATTATAAATGTTTCTTATAAAAATAATATAATTGATAATAATACGGCTCGAAAAACAATAACTACAGACACATAAAAACATACTTGAAAATATGACGTTACTATAGAGGTCTAAATAAAATAGGCTGCTAGGTTTTTGCTATTTATAATCCCATTTATCAATAAATAATTGAGTTACTTTTGAACATTATAGAATTTTTATATTATGGAGTGTTAAATAGTGGATGGGGTAATATGGGGGTCCCAAAATACCCAATATTAGATGCTTATGAGAGGTAAAGGAAAAACTGAGGAAAAATTAAATATATATTTAATGGGAAACTACTTTGAGAAAAGTGTTCTCCTAATTAGGATCTTGAGGAGTTTTGTCGTCTGACTAGTATCTAATATGATTGATTCTTTTTCTAGTTTTTTGTCGTGTCTCTCATCTCTGTGCATTTCGGTGTCTTCCCGAGGCTAACGGTTTTCATCGAGGACTTTTTTGGGAGTGAACCGAGGACTCACGCTCCGGCTCCGGCTAAACCGGTCTCCGAGTGTACCTTTGCTACCAATTGTACTGTTATCATGTTTATATTATTTCTAGCATATAATCATCTAAACTTTTCGCTTTAAGCTAAATCTTAAATTTTATCTCTCCCGGATTCTGTCTCTTATATGGCTCTCCCAAAAGTGTTATGTTTTTGTGAAAATGTGTTTTACTACATTATTCTTATGAAAATTATAAATATGTTTAAATGCTCAAGTAATAAATTACTTCACACTTTCCTTTATAATTAGTATATTGAATATTACTTTCTTAATCTTCAATTTTCATGACTCACACCAATTTAAGACGGTAAATGTTTACTACTTACTTCACTTCTTCTACTCTCTCTTCTCCGTATATTATTAAAATTTATTCTTAATTTATTTTCTTATTATATATGAATTAATCTCTCTTCTCTCTTTATATTATAGTTAGCGCATTAGATAATAGTTATAAGTTATATATTCCTCTCTTATAAATTAATACGATTATTTAAACTTATATTAATGATTATAGTTATAATATAATTATTTTAAAATTATATTTATATTAATTACTATTTATTATTTATATATTATAATATTTTATTATATATTATTTTTATTATTATATATATATATTTTATATATTTATATATATATATTATTATTATTATATTTATTATTATATATATATATATATATATATTTATATAATATAATTATATATTGTCTCTAATTTTTTTTTAAAATGTACCAAAAATTTATTTTAAATTATCAAATTTGACATAAATTTGCGTAATTAAGAGGCCTCGCCTTAGTGGTAATTATAATTACTCTTTGACTTGAAACTGAATCAAATCATTGACACATTGAAAGATAGTACTGGTTCATATTTTAATGTTAATGCAAATGGCAGTGCCTAAATGGCGTCCCGAGTATTGTCGGCACCTGTATTAATTCATATTAATGATCTTCCCATCTGCACTTCAAACAACCAACTGTTGAAATCGTAGTTTGAATATTAGAATTAACATTACTCAAAAATAGAATTATTGATTGAAAATCTTAATTGATTGAATAGAGTAATTGATTTAATAAAATAAAGTTAGAACTTTAACAAAGATATCACAGGAGGCAAAGGGATTTATTTCCTTTACGATTTTCTAAAATAATAACTATCATATTCATAATATTCAAAAAAATTAAAAAGACCCTTTGTAAATTATGCGTGGTTATTTAGGCCTTGCGTCTAAAGAGGGTTTTTAACTTTTTCTTGTCAGATTATATCAATTTAAATATAAAGACTTTCACTCACAATGTAAGGACCATACTGTTATTTCTGTATTTTGATTTGTCTGTTTGCGGCAGTTTAGAAATTTTTGAACAAATAATTTTAAAATAAACGTTAAATGTTATTTTGAAACATACTAGCGAGTTATGGCGTATTATCGAACAAAAATAAGTATGCAAATTTTCAACTTTGATCTTTTGTGGAACCCATGATCTAGCTGTTCGAAGCAGTACTGCAGATACGGGTATTTTTTCGGATTTGTTAAAATTATGAGTTGAAGCTGGTGATGCTGTTCTTACTGAGCATTTACAATCAAGTGAAGGTAATCAACAATACACAATCACATATTTGGTTCCAGACAATGAGTCTCCACATCCAATGCGGGAACCTAATTTTGTAAAAACATGTGGAAGGATAGTGAACTAATAATGGAATGCTTTTCACTTTTAGGGACATGATACACAGGAGACATTTCTGGAGGTGAGTGACTGTCAATTGGCGTCGTTTCGTTGAAAAGGAATTGAAAGTTAGAGAAGAATTTTTAGGGGTTTTACTCCGTTGAAAAACTTAAAAGCTGAAGATATAGCAGTAAGTCATTTATTGATCGTACCAGTGAAGTCTTACTATTTAAAATATGAATATGTCGTATGACTTGGATTTTGATGGATGCTCAACCATGGCTGGAAAAGAAAATGGAAGTAATAAAAATAATAACAAAATCAAAAAAATAAAAATATATCCTCAAGGAACTTTTCACTGTGTCTTTCTCATCACTACTAAATTTTAAGTTGTCTAATGTACTTGAATCCGTTTCCCGAATTTTCGAAATACTGTGGGACACAATGAAATAAAGTTATAAGACTTTTTATTCGTGAAAGCCCTCATTTGCGTACGGAAACTGATACATGAATATTATCATATGCTATTGCGAAACAAGATTGTGATCCTTAACAAAAAAGAAGTCCATCTCAAAATAATTGTTTCGTGAAAATTTCATATACACATTTTGTTTTTTGAAAACTTTGTCATCAGATTCTCAGAAGATAACTTATAGGCCACAGGATCGTAAGCATTTCACTTAACCCGGTCAAGCAAAAGGAACTACCTTAAATTTCCATTAATTATGCCTTAAGTTATCATCTGACCAAGTATTCCCTCTTTACTTTTTAGACAATCACGAACTATTCTTCAACTAAAAATATCATCTGGAAGAGGTTTCATCAAGTCAATGATATGAAAGTTTTTATGTAAATACGTAAAATAAACAATAGAGACGACAAAAATGACGCGTTATTGACGCGTCTGTTTTCAAGGAACTTTTTTACCAGTGTTAAAGGAACTTGCAGAACTTTTTTTTTAATAGAATTTCTCAATGCCTACGGTTATGTGCCCAAACAATTGCAAAGACCTTAACTTTTCATGTAGTTTTCTTGTGGTGGGATTATTTAAGGGTTTTCTCTATTTTATACCACTTACCTAATGATTCACTGATTTTCGTCTCTTGCATATCGATTTCGGACGACAACAGAATATCCTCATTTCTCTGTATTCCATACATATACAAGAATAACCTATCGAATAAAAACAGAAATTATTCATCATTCAAACTATATACAAATATTGAGAACTTGAAAGGTTGAAGCAGAATCATGGTTCAACTTATGGAAGAACTTCAGAAATAGGGACCTAAGGGTTTTAGATGTAGATCGAAAATTGTTGTGCTATAGTGTGAACTGATCTAACTATTTCTTAAAACATTGCGTCTTATTTTCCTGTTGTTTTAACAAAGCAATATAAAATTTCTAAAAACGCTTCCCAATGAACTTGCACAATTTGAGAAGATCATATCAGCACTTTAAGATAAAGTTATAAACTGGCTAAGGTCTAAACCAATTTTTCTGATAAGTATTCATTAAATGGATTATTGTTTGCTTCAGTGTTCACAGAGAAATTTATAGTTTTGGAAAAAAAACACAATCTAAATTCATGATAAGTTGTAACAGAATTTGGAAAGGAAGAAGAATAATTAAACTTTTATATTTCCAAATAAACAATAATTAAACTGAAATATAAAAACAATAAGTAGGTTAATTTAAGAATGCATTGCACTCAGACGCAAATCAAAAATAATTTTATACAGGCGGAAGGCACTACTTTTTTATATGAGATCCGTATGATACTATGGATTAAAGTAACTAAAGAAGGTCATGATTGGGACTGTACGACAGTCTATATCGCAAGAGTTAATTATCTGCAGACATAAGTGAATTTGATTAGCATATACAATATCAAAGGGACATGGTATATACGAAATATGAGGGATTTGGATTCAAATAGATGAAGATAACAGTGCCAGGCACGGTGCGTAAAACGTCGAGAAGACGGTCAGAACAAAAGAAAACAACGCTAAAATAAAACCTTAGCAAAGAGTACTAAAAAACACATTAATAATATTATATATATAGATGGAGAGAAGGAGTATATTTATAGTTCAAGTAGGGGTATATATTATATATAGTATAATATATTATATATATATTATATATATTAGTAAGTATATATATATTTATCATAATATATATATATATATATATATTATATAGGGTTATTTATATATACTATTATATAATGTAGTAAATAATATATAATAAATAAAATAATATTATAGTTATATTTCTGTGTGGGAGAGAAATGAAACATATAAATATTAGAATATTTATATATACTAAATAATATATAGATTATAAATATTTTAATATAAATAAGTATAATATATAAATTTATATATATATATATTTATATGTGAGGTATAAAATTTATATATATATCATATAACTATATATATATAATATATTATAATATATAATATATAATTATAATAATATTATTAATATATAAAAAATAATTATATTTAAAATATATGAGTATATAACTATACAAGCTAATATAAATTAATATAAATAATTATTAATAATATAAATATCTATATAAATATAGTAGGTGATTTTATATAGTGAGCTAATGATATATATATAAGTAGGTTATATTTATATATATATTTAATTATATAATATATATTATAAATATATTAATATATATAATTATTATTAATTATATATATATATATAATAAATATATATATATATATTATATATATAGTATATATTAATTAATATATATATATTAATATATATATATTATATATTTATATATTATATTAATATTATAAATATATTAATATATTAATATATAATATTAATATTATATATATATTATTAATAATACGTATATTTATAATATATATATATATTTAATATTATATATATTATATATATATATATATTAATATATTAATTATATTTAATGTATTATATATAATATTAATATGTAGTATATTTATTTATAATTATTTATATATTATTTATATATTATATATGTTAATAGTAATAATTTCTAGCAGTTGTAATCTTAATTTACTGATATAACTTATAAAAAATATAATATTAGGCCCCCCCTTAGAATTTACTATTACCTGCCGTGCGACCCTTCTCGATATATCTATATATCGTAGTATATTATGATAGTAGAAATAAATATTACTATGCAATTATGGCGATATTATATATATTTATAAATACTATAGCCTAAAGAGTGGCCTCTTCCTTCTATTGTGATATTTACTTATACGATCCAGTCTTTCACTAGAACGTTTTATACTGTCAATAACTGCGGCACTTGATAATATATTTATTATACTATATTATTGTCTGATACTTAATTATTACTAATTTTAGTACTAAAATATTGTTTTAGGGTATTATTATATAGAAAATTTGCTTATTTACAATTATATTATCATATTGTTACAGTAATTTAATTTGGAAATGAGATCTTGTGTAGTCATTACTTAGATCCTTTTTTTATATTAATTACTCATTTATAACTATATACAAAGTAATAATTATAATTAGACTATAAAAAAGTAGTTGCGAAAAAAATTTTTTAGATCATGCTGTGAACTATAATACTAATTTATATATGGTTATACGTATTTCTTGTGTCATTATCTCAGATCAAAACCTTATATCTCGCTAATCCTATACATAAATTAGCCTGCCAGATAATGTACATAACCTAATGGTATTTATAGTAAGCCACCCTATAGTAGCACCCTTAAGCTAATTGGATTATTGTATAATCCCCTCATCACGCTTAGTCACTAAACCTATACTCGGATTCAGTGAAACCCTCAGTACTACCATACAACTTAATGGACATTATTTGAGAGATAGTCCGCCGATAGCTTTAAATTTATCCTCAAATAAAATAAAACCTATAATTTCTATCTCACCTTGTAAAGGACCACACACTATTGTGATGACACACAGATTACTTCATTATTAATATATAGCCATTCATTCCAGATAATTAGGTACACAGTATTACTTAACATATGTTTTTATCTTTATGTATTCTTAATAAGTGCTGATGATTCTTACCCTAAATATTGTATACTATATAAAATTTACATTGAGTAGTGGATAACGTATTATATGAATAATATAATTTAAATTTGCTTTAATCTCTTGTGAATAAACTAACGTAGAGCGCAATTCTTCTAATCGTAGTGAGGTAAGATCAATAGTTTACCATCTCTTACTCCAGTAGTCATACGTTATGAACATCTTCGTCTATTTCGAGATATTAACATATAAAACCTAATAGAGGTTTGTACACTATTTTACCTAAATAAAAATTTTGTGCGTTACTACTTATAATTTTAATGATACTGTAGACCATCTGCTTCAACATCTTTGCTTTGTTATCTTTGAGTTATAAACTTGCACACATGAAAAATTACTATATTGTGAAAGTGACTTGTAAATGCATGTCTCATTTATATATTATGTAAGTTATATTTTAACATACATATATTATATTTAATATATACAAGATATGTCAATAGTTATTAAACTGATTATATTATTATGTATAATTTTTGCAAATCAGTGAGTGGGAATATGATGAACTATATCATGAAGAAAATCGTTGGACTATTTCGCTCGTATTTAGTGTGTACTTTCGGAAACAACTCTCATTTTGTTTGAACATAAATTAGAGAACCCATAAAAATCACATGAGTTGTAAAAATTCGGAGTTAACAATAGAGATATAATTTTAAGAGTTATTAAGGATTTATTAGAGTTTAGAGCAAGTAAACGATCACTTAATAACCACATTAAAATAACATAATGGAAGTCGCTTCAAACCCACAGCACACACATGTGGATTATGACTATTGCTTAGTGTTCTTATGCCAGCATATTGAGTATCTGAGTTACCTAAACATATAGGATCTGTTGTGCATTCGGATATAAATAGGTATCCTAATATAGCCAAAAAAGAGAAATATTTCATATAATAACTGACAAGCTATCCCTTATACAACGAGCTAATAGGTAAAAAGTTCTCCATCTTGTTTACACAGGACGTCGAAAACTCTATTTGTGCGTTTCAGACGTGCGTCAATACTAGTTATGTGTAATTTTTTATTTAACTTTATTATTCGTGTATAAAAACTCATTTCAAAACATTGTACATATGTGAATCTTACTTATCACCATGAATATTGTAGGAAATAGTTTATTTTAAGATTTAATTAGAAAGATATTAGTACTTTACGTGTGAGATTATGGTGACTCAAAATAGTATAAAGAGGAATAATTAGACTATTTATTAGGAGAATATTAAATTTTTGTAAATTATGTTCCCTAAAAAATTAATATTGTAAATTGTTATAGTATATAGTAGTAATGTTGTACTTGAGCCCTATTCCTTGGTTAGAGAGTAACGAATAAAGATAGGTTGTAAAGTGCTACCTCATAACTCTGTTTTACTTAGTGAGAATCAATAATATATAGTCTACCTTATATATTCTAGGTGAGAATTCTGTAAACTGTACAAAGTTTTTATTTATACTCATACAAAATATGATGATCTTTTCTAATGTGAATGATAATATTTAAAATTCTTTAATTATTATATTGTATATTGAATCTCTATAATTTATTATTATTGAAAGTATATTTATTCTATATTCTTTGATATTATTATTTTTGAGGCGTGAATTGAGCATTCTACGGGCTACTTTATACCTTCTACACTTCAATCAGATATATCATAACGCATACCGCTCACACACTTGAGGTACCTCTCCTCAACCGACAATACAAATTCATTTTATATGAAAATATCTATTCAACTACGGTATTATGTACTGCCAGGCTTATCTTAAAGTTATATTATATTATACTGAAAATTATCTCACAGGGATAATAAAACGATTTAAAGTTAATATTAATCATATACGTATTAAGTTATAAATGATAAGATTGCATTTGATGCATAACATTTCCGCCACTTATGTGCAGATATAATTATAGTATTTTATTATTGTTAGTCTCTTAGGTATGAATATATATATTTAGATTATTTTATATAAATCATTTATAATATTATTATTATGTAATTATGCCCCTATACATCCTACTTTTACCATATTACTTTATTTCCTACATAGCTTGTGTGTTATGATATAGCTAATTTACGCTAATCAAAAAGTCCTCACAAAATAGTTACCTAAACGATAAATAGCAGTTGACTAATTATTACCTATAATATATCTAAAAAGAAATTATAGTTATTAAAGTACATTAATATCATCTATATAGGTAGTCACTAATAACTCTAGTATTAATAACATGTAGCTACTCATTTATCTCTGCGTAATAAATATATAAGGTAGTCCTACCTACTATTATTGGCGGAGTACTTAATTTTATAATTTTATTATATTCACAACAAGGTATAGAGTTAAATAAGCCTTAAGAAATGATGGTTGATCCACTTATCTCTGGAACTGTTCGGAATATTTACTAATACTTTATCAATACTAGAAAACGTAAACGCCATAATAATATATTAATAATGGGTAAGCAGCCTCTACTATCCGAAATATATATACCCCCCAGACTATCAATATAGTATAGTATAGATGTAGTGCTGAGTCCTGTATATATATTTATAATACAATTACCTATAGAACGTATATCTAAACTAGGGGTAATATAAGTATATGAAAATAATATATAGTATAATATAAATTCGCCGCGTATACTACTATATAACCTATTCGAAATATATACTATGATAGTTATACTTATTATATTATAGTCATATTACACCGCTCTATTAGATTTGACGTATTAATAACTTTCATACTTAACTAATAACTTATAAATTGATATATATTAATTTTAACTAAAATTAGATGATATATATACCTCACTAGACTAAATGGAATATTAGTAGTCGCAGAATACTATAAGGCTTGGTGCTGGATAACTCCACTTAATGTGTATAATATCGTGTAACTTCTATCTTGGGGTGTATATAGATTATATACTACTATATTCACTTGATATTATGAGTATTAATAAAAAGTATGTGACTACCATCTACCTATTCATAGTATCAGTAGTATAAAAAATACTAATAGATACATATACTACACAGCTTTACAATAACTTGCTAGTATAAATTTATAAACATAAATTTACGATATATAATTACCCGAGTATACCTATGCCATAGCTTAGCTACTATAAAGCTTAGTACGCATTATTAGTATTCATATAGGTTATTTATTACGAATACTAGAGCAGATCACCTCGATATAAACGTGGAGAGTAGGCATACTATTAGTTAGGCGATACTAAATATTATAATATTATATTATACACATTATTTACTAGCATATAATTATACATAATGTCCTCACGCGGGTTTAATGTAATTTTATGTTCAAAACCATTTAAACACGTTTATATTATAAATATATTATTTGTTACAATTTTCTCTGCTACCATAGCATAGCATAGGTTTATTTAAATTGAGTAAATACACACCACAATATATATGTATATATTATAACCATATTAACATTATTGAGTGAATAGTATATGATCATAGATTTATATGCTCAAATCACTCTTATACTATGACCCATAAACTTGGTATATTCTAGATAACAATCAACCCATGACACTCACACACACTACTTTTATTATTGCAAACGGCAAAGGCTAAATATAACTCACGTTAGATAGCATAATAAATAATTATTATATTAATATAACTATATACTCAAGCCGCATGATTTTATTATGAATTTCTTTTCCAAGTATTATTATTATATATTCTTGTGTATCATCATATAATATAACTTAACTGAGATATTATGTATAATTTATGAATATTATAGTACCATATTCGAGTATTAAGGAGATATCTACACTAAGTTTATAGCCTTCCCCGTGTAACTATTCACCTCTCGTCATACCTAATTAACACTAGCTTATCTCAGTTAAAGCTTCATACTAGCCTTACCTACTTTAGTTGCATATCGCCCAGTGTAATATTATAGTATTAAAATATCAATATATATAAAATTCAAATATTTATTATGTATAATATATATAATAGCCTATGTAAATTCTTTAATACTTCAAAATTTGATCATGATTAATTGTAACATAGATAAATCCCACATTATCCATACTTACTCAATAATAACACCAACGATTTACTCGTCCCTAGAACCTAAGTAGCGGGTATTAATATATACAACTGACAGAATAGTACGATGATTTACTTATCCATTAAATGTTATAAATCAGTGTGCACATGTGAGATTAACAAATATTTACTAATAGATAGACTGATATTACCATTATATTATTTACTATTAGCTCCAATTATTTATTCATTTTAATATATACACATAAAAATAATATATGAAAACATAGTTACATCATGTCATAATTATCATATTTGTGTTACAATATGATTTGGTTTCAGTTAATTTCAAGTACTAATATATAAGAGTTATATATATATATAAATTATACACATATATATATATTGGTAGGCTCATTTAATATAATTATATAAATATAAATAATTATTAAATATATTCATATTGATATATATATAATTAAAAATATTAAAAATTATTAAAAATTTTATTTATATGTATTAAATTATATTTTAATAATATTATTATAATTCATATTAATTTTATTAATTATATATTATTATATTTATATTAATTATATATAATAACATATCTGATACAGGGCGAATAATTTAAATAAAGAAAGTTAACTAATATGAATTAGAATAAAATATGTATTATAATTATAAATAAATATCATATAATAATAATAATATATAATATATTTAAATTAAAGTATATAATTATTATTATTATAATATATAAATATAATATTATAATAATTATTATTATATATATATTTATTATTATATATATATTTATATTATTATATAATAATAAAATAATATATATATATATTATAAAATATATTAATAAATATTAATATATATTAATTATATTATTAATATTAATTATTAAATATATATAAATTAGTTTTCGAAAGATTGCAATTTGTTTTCAGTTCTATAAATAAATTAATAATATATAATAATAAAGTAAAAATAAATTTATATTTTTTATATATTTTTATAAAAAAATTAATAAATGTAAATATAATTCTAATATATAATATAATTTTAAAAATAAAAAGATTAATTATACAAAATTTTATTGAACATAAAATTTAGACAGACATTGGGGAGGGGTTTAAAAGCGTAACTCATGTAGTTCCTTTATTTATGATAATGTTAGTGTTTTGATCGATATATAAATTATGATTTTACATTTTAAAATTTTTTTTTATTCGAAATTATAATATATATATATATATATATTTAATATATATTATTAATAATTAATAAATATATATTATTTTAAATAATATATTAATATATTATTAATATATAATAAATATTTAAAATATATAATATTAATATGAATTTATGACAAAAGAAGAAAAAAATTAGCCTTGGTATATTAATATATATATATGTAAATTTTATATTAATTACTTTAATAAGGTCACAAGTAACGAAACTATTATAAGATTAATAAAATATTTTAATATGTATTTAAATTAGTTAATAATAGAATAATTATACTTTAGTATAGCTTAAGTATATAATAATTTACTTCCAATACTTTTCACTGTCCATATAAACAATCTAATACCTATCACATTAATAATAATATTAGTAAATATATATATAATATAACGATATATAAACTTAATAATAAAAAATAAACACTAGATATTAAAAAATAAAATAAAATTACATAATATATAAGGAGTTTAATATCTCATCACTACTCAATAATTTTATAATCTTTTATATTATAATTTTCGCTTCGCGAGCGCGATTCGCCGGCATGGCGGTATCAAGGTAGGGCCGCCGCCCGCCGCCTGCCGCGCCGCGCCGCCCGCACAGCTGTCGACACACGCTATACTCGCCTTGACCTATGCATTAATGTACGGTCCTGTTCGTACTACATTCCTTCGACTGCAACTTGCGGAATGCTGTTGTTTCCCTATTCTCGATTTAATGATATAAGTTTATCTTGATTCTCGGATACACGAGCCTATAAACTCTAATAGACCCCCACATCAATTAATTGTGTTCAACTTTCTTGAACATGAGACATTTAGAAATGGCTATTTCAATGTATTGATTTTAGTCAATTGAGAAAGCGCGAGATACTGGGCTCCTCTCATTCCTGAGCAGTTCTCATTCGTTACGAGTAGCCCTCACCGACCCGTACCTGCCGTCACCCCGCCGTAGACTAAAATATAATGGTAAATGTTGAAGTTAAAATTGACGAGATTAATTGATTTTACTTTTTTCGCGAGTATACAAGATTGTCATTTTGCAGACTGCTTCAATTGTACTCAGTATTGATTTGGATATATACTATCTATCTATCTCGCATGTACGTAACTTTATCAAATAGGGTACCTATAACATACCAGGGCTAAAAGGCTATTACCTACCCTTTTTTATTTCTTTATTAATTAAGTCTAATGACTATTTTACAAGATCCTACTATACTACGCTTTCAGGTAATATATATATTTTTCTAGTGTATGTTAGTTTTTGTTCTGTCCGTTTTTCATTTTTTTAGACTATTTTTTTTTTGTCATTCCGTTGTTCCGATTATATTCCACCTATCTCTATTTTTTTTTTCGACATACTTGAGATATTCATCCACTATTTAATATTATCATCGAACTTTGTGGTATATTCCTTATATAATTAACTTACGCATATTGCCCATTACTATTTTATAAGTTATTACTTTTGATACATATTATATTTGGCCACCATGTATAGTTTTCACTTTATATTATTATATTCCTACTTTATAGCAACTTTATCAGTTGCTCTTCTACTACATAAATCCCCTAAGGCCATAATAATACCGTTTTATATATTTATATTATTATATTTATATATATATTATAATATTATATTTGCTGACGCACTCAACTATTTAATTATAACTAGAATTTAAAACTTAACAATGCAATACTAATAGCTATTTATTATGCATTTTTTCTCCGTTTATAGCCCTACGTTTATATATATATTGGTGGCATATATATATCTACTTATCTACAACGTTATTTTGAACTATAGTCACTTATTCGTAAATTATACACAATCTATTACCGCTCACTCTAGATACATATAACGCTATGATACTAACGACACTAGTATAAAATAATAACAAATATATTATGTTTATGATATATAATAATAATAATAAGATCTATATGAAACTACGCCGAATAATAAAAAAAAATTAGTATAATCTAATAGATATACTAATGATAATATAATATAACTACTCCTGAAATATATATTATATTATTAGCTATATATTTAATAATTATAGTCATAATAATAGTAGGCCTATCAATTGATAGATAAATTAATTTTGATATCTTGATATTTTTCCACTACAATTCTATTTTCTAATCCTAATGATCATCATAAAATTGTCTTGAAAAATTTAAAGTAAATTTTATTTGATTCAACTTTTTTTTATATATCAGTGATATATATGAGTATAGTATTATATATGGTAAGGTCCTCCTAACACACGTATTATGATATTCACCTATATATCATACTAGAGAGAGAAGTAGAAAGAGAGAGTAGAGGAGAAATTTCAAGTACGATATCGATTTAATCATA
This sequence comes from Trachelipus rathkii, assembly GCA_015478945.1. Lineage (NCBI taxonomy): Eukaryota > Metazoa > Arthropoda > Malacostraca > Isopoda > Trachelipodidae > Trachelipus > Trachelipus rathkii. The sequence continues at coordinate 32,488 of JABUQX010073295.1, forward strand.
TAATACAGATGTTCCTTAATAAGTATCTGACTTCATTCTCTACCGTTGATCAGCACGGCTATTGATATATATGAGAAGTAAATCGGAGATCAAACATTGGGATAATTTACACATTAGATTATGTCCTAGTATTTAGCTACCTATATATAAAGTGAGACGTACTACCCTCTATATTCTTATTATTAGGCAATAATAAATTACTTATCAAGTTAATTATGAGTATCGTAATACAATATAGATTATTACTATGTCTGAAATAATTAATATTTTTACTATAATATATAATTTATAATACTGATAACGTACTTATCATAACTACCTAAGGATAATTATGGGTGAATTATAGGGCAATGAGTTATTAGTGAGGTGAGTGTCTAGTTAGTAAAGTAGGCTGTAGTAGCTCACTCTTTAGTGACAATATTAAGTGTATCTTGCAATAATTAATGTATTTTTCTTTGCATACTCAGAACAAGGAGAGACCACGCATTGGTTAAAGACTTTTAGTTTCCGTAGCATTTGACTATATGAAGATGTCAGCAAAGCTTCCTAAGCTAACAGCGAAAATGATTTAAAATTAATTTTCATAGGACATGAGAGTAAAATAATAAATATCAGGAGTTTAAATAAACATAAAATATTAATTTTAATAACTAAAATGTTATTTACTAATATAAATTTGCCCAATATTCATCTATAATTACCTTACCTGCCATTTTCTCATAGCCAACTATCGATCCTATTCCGTATTTTGTCTAATCCTTCGACCCTGACCTTTATTCTCTCACCATAATGCTCCTTCAAAACTCTCTAGAGAATCAGCTGCTTATAGTTAAATGATCATTCATATAATGCTTTGTTGAACAGGATGGTCTACTCGCATTTACGAGTTATAATAAAAGTGAGCAGACAATTCTTTAATTGGATTTGATTATTTAAAGGGGATTTCTTTTATTAATATATTGAAATAATAATAAAATAATTCTTCCATGGATAAGGTGGCTAAGCGTGTTGCACACAACATTTGATGAGACGATCAATTCGATACGGAAGCAAGAAAGGTCTCTCTCTTCAGACCTCTAAATCACTATTTAGTACGTTAGTAAAATTATTCAGCGTTTGGTGCAACATGGTGAAAAAATCCAATATCTCTAATGTCAGCTACAAAACTCGGTAACTAGAAAAATGCATATTCTTTTTTAAAATTATAATTGAATAGTTGGTAAGTCTTTACTTATTTTTTGTTACATTGCCCCCACTCCAATAAATCTTGTTAGGTTAATTAAGATTTCGACTCAGTACCAAAATTAAAAAATTTAAATTTTATACTTGAATAACTAGTTAAATTACATTTGGTACATTAAATACTGTTTGGCCGGATTTAACTACGTATATATGAAGAAATTTTAATAAAATTTTTACACAATATTTATTCAATATAATTTTTAAGAAAATTCTAAAAATATCAAAATATCACAGTAGATGTTTTGATTACTGTACACTATAAATCCGATAGACTTATACTAATTCTTAAACTTTTCTACTGACTATTTTCTTTAAACTAGTGTTCACAGTTACTTTGCCATATCATTTAATATAAATATAGTGCTAAATTCAAATAAAATAATAATTTAGTAAACACTATTATTACCCATATGAAAATATTATTAAATAATGAAACTAAGGCATGTTATATGATAGAAATCAAATCAGATTACTCACAATACTATTATTACTAATTTACTTAATTTATTTCTTTCTAATAAAAAATTTCAATAAAATTTTTTCATAAAATTTTATTACTTAAAATTTAATCAATATTATTTGAATTATTTAGTAAAAATATTAATAATTTTTAAATCTCATGACGATGTCACTTGATAAGTACGTTAAAATATACCTGTTAACAGGAAAACTTATATTAGAGTCATTTTCTTTTTAATCCATTACTTTAAATTTTTTATACATCTTATTAAAACGTTATATGGGAAGAACTGCACAAAGAGTAATTGAACGTATTAATTATCTGACTGATGTCTAATCTTCTTCGCCAGTTTCCGTCTTTCATCGTATTTCTTCACGCGAGCCGAACTTAGAGCACCGTTTAGCGCGGAATTTATCAAATCGTTAGTTTTATGAGCAGGCCAATATAATAGTCCTTATCAATAGAGTAACTACTAAGTGGTATTGGCGCTAAAAACATTTTTTTTTCAAAATTTTATTATATTAGCTACACGCGAATTCACTTTAATTTCTCAGGAGAATGGACGACAGGTAATCACTGAAATTGTTATAGCTATACAACTAAATAATTTTATCATATAAGCATATGATATAATAGATAAATATAGTCTTCCAAGGAGGAGGGTGAAGTCAGTATTATTCGTAAAAATCCTTCAAAAGTTTTAACAAAGGAAATGATTTTGATAAATAAAGACCAAGTCAGTAACTAGTCAAACATTTGATAAACTTTCTCAAAGGAAAACATAAATAAACATTGACCCAGAATACACTATTAAAAATAGGTGGTAGATTTATGTTAAAACCTGCAAAGATGTTTAGCATAAATCAGCCCTAATTGGCAAATTAGTATCCACCCGGTGCGGATTCCCATCGCTGAATTATTCGTAACATAGAGGTCACTACAAGTAACACTCGATAGAGCAGAGCAGAGATTTGGAGTCAAAATATATTGTATATATATATATGAGATACTCCGAGTACTAATGATAAGTGCGACCACCTTCAAAAATTATAATGTGTCTCAATATCATATAATTCGACTAAAAAGAATTAAATAATCAGGCTCACTAAGGATCTTGGTGTCAAATTCATGAGTCACATCAAAAAAAGTTAAATTTACTTAACTACCTCCAGATAAACACCAGGAGATAATCGGCATGGACAGGCGAATTCTATGCCGGTAACTAAAACTTGAGATCCGCTGGAGGTATATGTCAATTTTACAAAAATTAAATATAAAGGTGCTAAAAGGATACGATAATATTCCTCACTCACTGTCGGGGATGCCACCATTACAAAATATATATTACAGATTCGTTTGCAATAAAATAATATAAATAAAAATTAAACTACTAATATGTAAATAATATATAATTAATATATAATATATAACTACTATTATATCTATCATATCCCCTACTATCTCACATTATAATCATCCACTCCTCATCATGCCGCACCGTCTTTCTAACTCTACCTTTCTTGCGGTTTGTGTCCTGTCTAACTTCCCCACATAGTCCAACAGAGTTCGCTTGTCATAGGTTCTTACGATGAAAGCTCAATTTAGCATAATACGGCTTAATCAGATTAGCCTAATAACTTCACCTACTACTTACCCCCCCCTACCTCTGGTGCGGCCCCCTGCCTCTTACTATGGTCACTAATACCCTAGACCTCACTCATACTTTTTACCCTTCACTAGGTCTATATATATAGTACTTTATTAATTACTATAATATTATATATATATAATTATATCTCTGTCCTTCGGGGCGTTTTCCCTGGTCGTCGCCCCCCTTCCTCCGCCGCCTTTGTCTGCTTGCCTTTCGTGGCCTGGCCGCTTCCCCGGTCATGACACACCGCTATGGCGTCATCCCTGCATGTTTCCACTGTTGTCTCAACACTTTGTTGTCTTCTCTCTCTTTATTTTTACTTCCTCCCGGGTCCTTCTTCCACCCCTCCCCTCCACGTTGTTCGCATCCGTTCTCTTCCCCTCGCGTCTGGCGGGACCAATTTCCTCCCCCTTATTTCCTTTTTTGGTCCCCTATAATCACACTATCATCACTGAAATAATAATAGCTTGAGTATCAGCCCAATACCTATCATCACTATAGTCACCTCACTACTATATCATCATCACTATATATATATAATATATAAATACTATATTTAATACTTATATATATATATATATCATATTTTTTATCATTTATATCCCTACTATAACTACTATATATCATACACTATACTATACTCTATATCATATACTAACTACTACCACTACTTACAACTCTCTACGCCCTCTTGAAGCTATGTCACCAATGCACTTCCTTACTTTTCATTTAATATAAAATGACTTTTTCCTCTCTGTCCCACTACGAATCTATTTTACGTCTATATTTCACGATATTCATACGTGATATACATCAGTGAATTTTTAAGGAATGTCCCTATTATTTTAAAACGAACTAATTTCTAAATTATTTTTGCACTGTAAGCAGATCATTATTATGACTCATATATTATTACTACTATATATATATATCACGCTATCCTATTATAGTTATGTTACGTAATCGATTAAGTATATAGATATGATATACTATATATATATATAATATCTAGTACTCTATGCCAAACCTTTGTACTTTTCCGGCTTCTCCCTCTGTTCTCCGCCACCTGAAACCACTTGAGGTTTTGCGGTTCTCATTGCTCTCAAACATGTATCCGCTACTAGGTTTCAGGTTGAATGGCTCTCGCAACGTGTATCACGTCTTAGGTTAAGGTTCCATCTCCTACCTTTTGTCTAAACGTTTTATCAATCTATGGCGTATGGTTTACCTCTACTCCTCTTTAAGGTCTTAGGTTTATGGATTAATGTTGTTTCATGTCTAGGTAGATCCAGATTTTAATTATTAATATTCCACCCTCCCTACTCCATTCATTATCATATACTTATAGTGATACTATATATATCATATGCCCTATATGTGATCATCTTATTTACTATATTATAATGTTATCTCCATTTTATCATTATTTAAAATATTTATATACTCATATCCTCATCCAATCCTACTAGACCATTATAGACTATAACTACATGCGTACCTTGTCCTCTCTCCTGAAAGCAATGCATGTAACAAAAAAAAACACCGTTATAAACAGCTCACATGGAATATAAATTACAATTTCTCCATCTAATCAGCGAGACATGTCTTCATTCCATGATTAAAAAAACTAAAAATATAACGCCTTTTGAAAAATCTTAAAACATTGTTATAAACTGTTGGAACACATCCTGTACTCGACAATGATCCTTTTTTTCTCTTCCAGAAAACGGAGGAGCTCCATGTAAACGCAGGAGACGTTATAAGGTTGCCACAATGTCGATTTAATTATTTAAAACCTACAAACGAAATCCCAAGGCTAAACCAGAAAGATGGACAGAGGCGGGGTTTCTCGGCCTATCCGGTGGTGACCGACGGGGGCCTCTGTCCTTCCCGCTCGGCTCCGATACACCCCTAACACAGGAAATAAAAAGCAACAATTAACACTTTTTCCCCCAACCTAATAAAAGACACCTATCTTTTGGTAAACCTCTTGCTCTCGTAGTAACTTAGTGCTCGCAGAAAATGGCAAGGTTTAAGACGTATGCAGTACCGCTGCCGCCCTAGATTTTATACTTTATTTAAAGGCTGTTTTAATAAATACTTAGAACTAAATTTTTTTTTTAAGTTTATCGGATGAACAGTTGAATGCGTTCTTCATAATGTTATTATTAAGCCTCACTTATTCCTTGTAGCTGTTATAGTTTTAGCTTAGTTACTTATGCTATGCACTGACTATATCAATGAGATCTGTCCCGTATCCGTATAGTACTACTCTTCCATATATATTATACTATTCTATAGATATATACTTATATATCTATATATATTATTATCTATATACTCCTATATATATTATATATATATATACTTTATATAAATAATATATATTATTTATATCATATTATTATTATATAATAATATACTATATTATATATATTGTTTTAATATTATATATTATCCTCCTCATACGTTTCTTTTTTATATTTTTCTATATTATATACTTTAAATCTACTATAGCTATAATATCGTATATATACTTATCATTTCCAAGCATACGAACATACTTTTGTGGCTCGTGCGGTAACTTTGAGTGCCCCTCTCTTTATCTGCGTGTGCACTTACGCTCCGTGACCTCTCGGAAGCGATTCGGTTTCCAGGTTGATCACAGCACGATACCCACAAAAGGTGATTTGCAGAATAGCAACACTTTCCCATATACTGCATATATATATATATATAGTATATTATTATATATATATATATATATATATATATATATATTATATTATTTAGGTATTAATATATATATATATATATATATATTTATATATATATATATTATAATGCCCCAGCACCCGTAAGAGTGTCAAACATTTATTAATAGAAACTATAACATTCTACAGGAAAGAATAAATTTTTATTTTCCGGTAAGCAATTTCATCGATGATAACTTAAAAAAAAATTATTTATTCTAATATTATTAACAACTTAAATATTAGTATATCTTGAGATCTGTGCAACGCGCTTCGCTGCTTGATTGACTATAAATCCTAGATCCTCTTCAGTAAACCAAATCGTTCTACCAATAGTTATATTATTTATAACTAACAAAGATTATATGAGTCTTAATTCTAATTTAAAACTACTTAATCTAGTGCCCAGAGTTCTTTGGATTCGCCTGGCTGAACTGCTTTGCACCCAGGCTGTAACCCTAGTCGATTAGTCCAGACCCCTTTATATATACTACAAATACCGTGTTAATAGCCTATATATGTTTAAGAAAAATTTAAACAAACTCAAGACCTCAAGAACACTCATTCGATTTTTAAATTTAACAAGTGGCATTTATGTTCACTTGCTATATTTTAATTTATTTATTTCATTCTATATATAAAACCTTTTTTTAAAAACTGTTTTTCTTTTTTAAATTTTTTTATATCGTGTATAAAGTGATTTCATTTGTAAAACTAGTTTATTATACTGTAATTTCATTTCTTTAAACTTTTGTTTGCTAAAACTTTGTTTATTTCTAATCTTTATATCCTATTAAACTATCTATCTACTTTATAATAAAACATTTAATTTATATTTTATTTATTCTTAAAACTTTTTGTTATTTTACTTAAATAAATTATACATTTTCAAGTTTAATATTTATGATGTAAAAACTTGTTTCTACTCTACTTTTACATATACCCTAACGGTGCATATAATCATATGTGTAATCATAAATTCAAACCACCACACCCCTCCCCATCCTAACCAATTCCAACCCCTACTGATTATCTATATGAGTTATTAGAATATTTATGATCTTATGATCTGTTGTACATTCCACCTCCCATAAATTCGAGATCATTTTCTGGGAAAAATCATTTAGCAAAAAATATGTATCTTTTTTCATCATTATATACTTAACCTATCAATATATGCTGACAATAACAAATTTTCATATATTCAATTAAAGAGTCTAGTCATTATTATAATCATAACTCTACTAGTAAGAATCAGTATAACACATTCAAAATCTAATCATACCTTAAACTACGAATAACAGCAACATATAACAAAATACTCAATACATTAACCAGTCATTGGAGATATAAGTAACTTAAATGGCATACAGAACCGACCCTACTTCTCACACTTTTTCTTTCAAAATCTATATCCTCTAAACATTATCCAACTGATATCTTATACTATTAACATTAGTAATTTAAAAACAGAAAATTCTTCTATCATACCAACCTACACACCACTACATTTATCATACTGCAACCAACCGAAATACTAGTTTAACGAAACAAAGTTTTCAATGACAATAGCACTACTTACATATTTCAACCCATGCAATCTAAGTAATGTATCTAATTGTAATCCCCAAACCCTTGCACATTTCCTATAACCGAAATATATGTCTAACATACACAGTTTCCATAACTTAACAACTCAAGTAAAGAAACTATAATTGCACATACAGAAAGCTTTCATCCTATTCACATTCTTCCAAAACATATCCTTGCTACACCATATCACCTGATATTCTCCAAGTAAACTTTATAGTGAACGATTATAAAGGGTCCATGAAAGTTCCTTCCCTACAGGGTCATTATGTTACACAGTCAGCAACTATATGGCTGAAAGCCGTAACACAATGCCACATACACATAAAAGCTACCCCCATATCCATTATCCCAAATAAGAATATAACGCCTCACAATAACAAATCCCTAACAACCTTATGATCGAAAAAATAGCTAACATTATCAAATTCCATACTACAACAACATCTAAAGAACTAACAATGCACTACTGAATACGAATTTACAAAGTATTGGTTTCTCATCTAGAGTTTACGCAGATACACATTAGAGAAAATGTTCACAACTCTCCCAACTTTTCAAAACAATTAACGCCAATACCTAATGAATTCTTTCTGGTTCGTTTTCGAAACATTACGTAAATACCTATGATAATTCTTGTCTCGTTTCTTTTCCGAAACCATAGCTAAACATTATTCTTGTACATGATAGGACGCCTAATGGAATGTGTTTGCATTACTGATTATACTGTATAAAATCACATGTAAACTATTACCCTTTACAGTGATATTTTATTCAAAGAATATTAATTTTTATGTTACGTCAGGATAAATTTGTATTTTATGTATTTTTGGGGTAGTTATAAAGCCATTTGAGACAACTATGAATTTTGAATGAAGTTAGCAAATTGTTTAATGAATTTTTGAATAAATTTACGAAGTTTATGTAAAAAATTTGTTACACGAAGGCCATTAATATCTGTGATCTGTATGATTATTAACAGGTTATGCTAAATTTTATTGTGTTAAACTATTACATGTTAAGAATAATAACCATTATATGTCAAGATTCCAATGCCCTGAAAAGTGTGAATAGGTTACGTTCTATTCCCGAACTTAAGGTACTTAATATGTTAAGCTGCTAAAGGGTTGCTAATGATAGTAACATATCTCTCTACGTTAATGCGCTTTTGGTTCTTAGTTTTCTTAGTACATTACTATTTCGTACTTCAGCTGCGTTTAATATTGATGCACTTCACTTATTAAGGTAGATTGTTTTATAACACTGCATTAGCCCGGGCGGGTGTATATGATCGTGGACTATCTTGGACAAATCTTAATTTGATATATAGCATTTCGGAGTTGTTTACTAAATCTCTATTACATTGTATTATAACTTATATAACTCTGAATATCGCTCTGAACGTAGCAGATTAATCATACTAGTTACTAGTTTGTTAATAGTACAGTGTTAACTCTATACATTATAATTTAAGTTCATTATGTAAATAACATGTTTATTGATAATATACAAAAACTTTTGCTTAAACACTCTAATCTTTTAATTATTATATACTCCAGAGTGTAAACTAAATATATGATAAAATTCTATAGGGGTAAGTTTGATAGTAAATAGTTTATGTTTACAATAGTTTAATAATGTAAGGTAAAAATACCCTAAATGATATGTATTATACTAATACCACCACATGAAATCGGAAATCCTGACAGGATTCAGAATCACGAGAATTAGAGGGGATATGGTTATGAATTAGGGGATATGGATGGCATGAAAATGTCTATTCCGATCTTTAAGTAATGTCTAGTTCTTCTACAATTGACGTATATTCTTAGTTCAGTTTTTGTAATATAATTTAGCTTATTCCTCCTACGTGTATGAGAGTTAAAATTTTTACGGACGATGTCCTTTTCATTTATTCACATTCTGTCTATGTATATAAGAACCTTATTCTTTTTAGTATTCTACCTATCCATGCGCGTTGCTTAACATACTAACAATATATGAATACGTGACTTATATTAAAATTATAGACATTAATATATACATAATATATTATGAGCGCGACCCTAGTATTGCAAGTGATATTATTTAATAATTTTTTTGAGCTTTACATGTTTTATTGCAATTTACAGCCCTTTAAAATCCAGTAAACATTACCCACTTTATATAAAATATATTTTATTCAAGATAAAAATGTTTTTTATATGGAAATAACTTGAAAACGGTTTATTATTTTTAAATGTGTATCGTTAAACTTTATGTTTGAAATTATACCTTGTTTATAATATTTATATAATAGAATTTTGATGAGAATTTTAAAAATTTTACCCTTAAGCTAATGAGTAACTGTTATGCTTTTAAGTTCTACAGATATACATCAATTATTAAAAGTGCATATTGAAAATAACTCGTAAATACATAATGAAGATGAGACAAATTATGATGTGTGTATAGTTTTTATTACCCCACTAAAAATATCATAAGTAGAAGAGTTTAATACTCGAACCATTACTAAGTTAAAATTAGGGAGCCGACGGAAATAATCAAAGCTGAATGTGATAAGGCAATAAACCGAAGAAGTAATCTATTTCAACTGTTAAGATGTAATTATTTCCCTCGACAGAAGCATCAATTATGCTCTTGGCTTCCTTTGCGGTTTAGTGCTACGCTACCTCCTTTATTCAGAGAAACACTCTAATCGCCCTAGGAGTGCATGCCCGAGCATTAGCCCAATCAAATAGATAGCATGCCTGTTGTGAATTAATTGTTTTTTAGTTTCTCTTGGAGCCTGAAACTAAGTATGGAGTCGAGTCAGACTCTGAATATTGATGTAAAAAGTCGAAAACTGAAAGGCAAAAGGATACACGAAGTAGTACTTTAAGCCAGATTAAAATCCCTCCTTAAAACTGTTTGTCTAATGAATTATTTCCCTACGGGACATCCCAATGCTTTGCGTTCCTTTAAGACGCGGTTTATTGCTACCTTACCTCCTTCTTCAGAAAGTAACCCCTGTGAGAGCAGGTGGAATTTATTGGTTTATTACCTGAACTATAGGTGCTGAATATAGTAAAAAGAGAAAACATGATCCGAAATGGAAAGATTAACCCCAGTCAATCTTTTAACGTGTGTACCTATTCCCTACGGGGCATCAATGCTTTGGTCCCTTTGCGGTTTAGTGCTACCTACCTCCTTATTCAGGGAAAAGTAAACCTTAGATGCATGTGAAATTATTTGTTTATTACCCACTGAAGATCTACGTGAGAGTCCTGAAATATAGTAAAAGGGGAAAACTGAAATGAAAGAATTAACCAGTAAATCTTCAACTGTTGTAATTATTCCCCTACGGACATCAATGCTTTGGGTTCTCTTTGCAGTTTAGTGCTAAAAATACCTCCTTCTTCAGGAAAAGTACCTTAGATGCGTGAATTCTGTTGTGATTGAGCGGTTTGCGCGATTTGGCAAGAGCCTTACCTGTGAGAGGTCCAGAAAATGAGTAAAAAAGGAGAGAAAACACAAAACTGAAATGAAAGAGAATAACAGTAATCTTGCAACTGTTGTAACTATTTCCCTACGCGACATCAATGCTTGGTTCCTTTGGCGGATTTAGTTGGCTAGCCTCACCCTCCGTTCGTTTCAGGAAAAACTAACCCCTTAGATGTCCAATTCACACGTGTGTGGTGAATTAATTGTATTCAATTACCTGAAAATGATAGGTATCATCGCGTGTCTGAATGCTATAGTAAAAAAGAGGGGGAAAACATAATCTGGAAATGGAAGAGAATTAACTAGGTTTAATCTTTTAACGGTGATTGTAGACTATTTGCCCCTACGGACATCCAATGCTTGTGTTCCATATACTTGTGAGGCGGTTTAGTGCACCTACCTCACTTCTTATATAAAGTAACCTTAGATGCTTGAATTATTAAGAAGAAATTAACTCAAATATCTACTCATAGTCCTGAATTATTGTTTATTATCCGAAACTAGTGAGACAATACCTACGAAATTAATCTAGTAAAAAAGAGAAAAACTTAATGATATATTAAAGCAAGCGAACTCAGAATTTTCTTATATTTTTCATTTGCTTTTTAAATAAAATACTGTATTTATATATATATTGAAATCTACTTAACGGTAACTCAATCTCCATAATTGCTTTATGAGTTTCTTATCTTATATGATATATACTATAATATATGGTGGGTAGAGTGGGAGTGTGGTGAAGTGGCATACCTTACCTCCTCCTTCTCAGGGAAATTAGTATTAGAGGCGGTTAGAAGATGACGATGTAAAGTAATTTATATTGTATTATACCCCATGAATATAACTATATAAAAATAGTGTAAGGTTTCAAATAAAGTTATAAAAAATATGATAAGAAAAACAATTATAATATCTGATAAATAGATAAGAATACTTGTATAATATTAGATTAAATCATTATATATTATATATACCATATACTGTTATAATAATATTATATTCCTTGAATCTCAATTTTGAATAATAAAATCAATAATTAATCGTCAAAAGAAATTAAATCTGATTCCCTACTTGACATCAAGGTAATTATATGCGTAATTTTATGATAAATATATAATCAATTGTTTAGGAGGGTTCAACCCAAGCTCCTCCCCTCCCCCTCGTATGAGTCATATTAACGTATCGAAAAACTCCGCGATGGCTTGAGTCGATTCTGTTGGTGGTGATGTAATGGGAATTAATTAAACTTTGAGATGTTTAAGTGATCTTAAAAGAAAAAATTAATCAAATATGTCCTATAATCTCGCTCGATCTATTAGCCCTGTTTAATATATATTCATAAATGAGGAGAATAAAGGAAAAGTAAATTTGTAGGTAATCCGTAGCAACTGATTACGTTGATAGGCCCTAAGTGGTGAATGGATTCTAATTTGACTAATTAAGGTTGTTCGGGAGAAATCCTCTGATACCTCGTGGACGTTAGTAAACTAACGGTAATCTGAAAAAAATAGTGCGACTTCTAGGACGACGATATCAGTTGGCATGAAGCGAAAAGAGATGCGATGGTGTGATAAGAAAAGTTTAAAGGTTTGAAGCGTGTTCGAAACTAAAGCGTCGTTATATGAATTCGTCTTGTGAAATTCATATCATCTCTAAAGTATATATATATATTTAGTGTGGTGAGGTAAATCACATTAGAAACTTTATGCTACAGAAATTAACTAAGATATTCAGATAAGAACAAACCTCGAAAGAAATGTGTATATCTGACTACTAATCTTATAGAAAAAAAATAAAAATTTCTCTCTATATACAGTAATAATCGATTGCAAAACCACAATAACACCAAGTAATAGAGTGCTTTCCAAGTTGTCGGTGAAACAAGTGTTGTGGAATGTTAAGTAAAGCATGGATATTGTAGTCTCCTATTACGATCGAACGGAATGCATAAATTCTCTATATATTATTAAGCATGTTGTGGGTCGATGAAGCAGCCTTAGTACGGAGCGTGGAATGAACAATAAAACCACTTCTTCTAGTAGCAAAAAAGAAATCCAAACTTTGTGAAGTGGTTCAATCTGTAATCAACAGCAGTGCAACCTACACTTTCTTTCCAGACGATAAGAATTAATGATAAAGAGTCCACTAGTATATCTCCTTCTACTCTCTATATTATCACCATTGCGCAGTCTAAATTGAGTGACAGAAACTTGCGATTATGAATTAGTATTGAAATAATGTTGATCAGCGTTTTAATGTTTAGAAAGTATCAATAAAGCAAAACATCGTGCATATTAACATTTCCAAGTGACATTTGGAAGTTCTTCTATTACAAAACGACAACGGCTATCTATTAATGAAGAAAAGTAATGAAACAAGTTGTTTGTAAAAAATGAAGGTTAATATTGGACAGTGTTCGGAGCTTATTTAGTATAGCATATTTACCAATTTCTTCTTGTTAATTTCAATCAGTCTAGAAAGCAAGTTCCAATAAAAACTAGCAATCGTGTTGAAATAAACATAATTCACTCCCTTCCTTTCTGGAACTACTATTAAAAAAAATTCGAATTTGTAAATAAAATTAATAGTTTGAATTTTCACACAGTAAATCTAATTACATTCACTTTGAGATTGGATGTACGACTTAAGTAAATATTCGTCCGCATCAATAAAAAAAACGGAACACATTCACTCCTAGAAAAGCATCCTAGATCTTCTATGATTCTTCTTCCTAATTTCTATCAGGAAGAACAGAGAGAAGCAAAGATTAACTTGGTTTTATTAGTAGTGATTCAGTCACCATCTACACAACCTACATCATTAACAAAGGAACATTATCCAATTCTATCTTTCCGTTAAGGGATCAAAAGGATAGAATAGAAAATTTTTTAACACTAAATTATAAGATGACCGTTAAGGGCAAAAAATTAATTAACTTTCTATCAGGTCGCTAATAGAATTAAGTGGTAAACAATTAATATATATGATTTTTTAATTATATAAACCTGAAACTATATAAAAGGTGAAACATCTATAATTATAGTTTATAAAAGAGATGTGTTATATATATAGTAAATTAAAAAATATACTAGAACGCATATTTACAAAACACATAATTTCGGAAATATAAGGAGAATAATGGAGCAATTCTGCTGAATAAAAGTCAATGTCATTAAAAATAATATAAACCAATATTCATTATATATATAATTCATATCTTAATTTAATTTCTATTTATTACTTATTAATATTTTTTAGTAATTAATTGAAAAATATTATTTATATGTCGCTTTATAAACTTATTATTTAATATTATTAGAAAACGAGATAGATATTAGAGGGATATTTATTGAGAGGAGTCTTCCATTACGGAGTTCTAATATGTATATTTATATATTACAATTGTATTGAGAAGGTGTGCGGAATTCATAGATTCGTTATATGTGAATATATTTATAATTATTCGGAAAAATTTAATAAAAAAAACTTATATTTATACTATTTTTTAAATATTTTTTATTTATTATCTTCCAAAAATAAATCTATAAGAGACAGTTCTGCATCTTTGTAAGTATTGGATAAATGCTTATGAAAAATGTATTAAAAATTATATATAATTTTTTTTTGGTTTAACTAAAAGAATACCCCAGAATTTATGGTGTAAACCGCTAAAGATGACAATAGAGTTCTGGGGATCGGTCCTCCTGGGTATTACGGATATGGAGCTATTGTGCACCACCCTCACATGGTAAGGGTTCTCTGGAAACCCCAGATCTTTGATGTATTATGGATGTTCTGCATGAGCTGGGTTCACCTTCCGCTCCCCTCCTCTAACGGTATGGAATAACAGTCTTCCACCCCCTCATGTCCCTACCGCGCTTCGATCCATCTTCCTTAAAATATATTAATTTTATTTATTACGCTAGATTTCCATATTATTGTTATTTAGTTCTCTACCTAGACTTTTATTTCTTGAAATATATATCATAAAAAAAATTAAAAATAAAAATTAATTTTTTCAGTCCATACAAAAATTCTATACGCATGAGATCTTCATAAGGTAGCAGGTATGCGTATCTGTTGGAACTCATTCTCAAGGTCATATTTATTTTTCATTCAGTATTTTCACATAACAAAAGAAACTGCGGGTTGAGTTTTGGGGAGAAAAGATTAGATGCTTTTATATTTATTTGATGCTAGGATCTAATTTTTTTTAAAAATATTTAATCTTAATCTATTAATTAATATATTCTATTATAATTTATGTTTTCTAATTATATATAATAAAAATTAATTAAATATATATAATAATTGATAAAATTAATTATATATTTATAAATTCTATAATAATTACTTTAATTATATATTATAATATCATTAATAATAATTATATTATTTAATGAATAATATATCATATGTAAATAAAGCCATTTATCAAATTCATTCTCAAACAAAAATTCAAAAATTTTCAAATATTTATGAATCGTCTAAGACAAATTAAAATAAATAAAAGATACGAAAAACTCTCAAAAAAATACACTATTTATATACAAATCCGAAGGACACCCCTAGTGTTTCTCATCAAAAACCTTTCTAAAAAATATATCAAATTTTTTGTCTTTCTCAAACTGATAATTGATTATCAAGAATGGAAATTTTGCCATGATTTATATTCACATTCTCTCCAACAAATGCCTAAAAATAATTTCCAATTTCAACATTTTGACAAAAATAAATTAAGATAAAACCTGTTACTCCTAATAATGTATGTTATAACCAGTACTATTAAAATCCGTAAGACACCTAGTGTCCTCACACTCAAAAACCTTCTCTAATAATATACCAAAATCACTTTCTACGACTTGTATCAGGTTAAAGGAATAGCCAATTTATATGTTCGAACCACACAAAAATCCATTAATAATTTAAACATAGATCTAAATTTTGACCACAAAAATAAATTAAGAACCTGTTACTCCAACAAGACATTATAACAAGCTATTACAAATCCTAAGCAACTTTTCCAGTTTGGTCATGATGAGAGAACAAAACACCTTTCAAAAAAATATCAAATCATACTTTTCTACGACTTTGTATTCAGGTAACAGATATTGCTACATAAATGTTCGAAACCACATAAAAAATCACAAAATGTTCCATAATTTTTTACAAAATTTTCTTGACCAAAAACAAAGTGCGAAACATTATACTCCAAATTAAAAACAGCTATTACAAATCCGAACACACCCTAGTATTCCTGAAAGCGATAATCAAACTAAATTATTAAAATCACTTTAAATCGAAATGTATTTAAGGCATGAATGCCTCCATAATAGTATCGAACCAACATAAAATCCAAAAAATTTAACAATAATTTTCAATTATATTTTTGAAAAAATAAATTAGAGAACCTGTTACTCAAAAAGTATAAACAGCTATTACCAAAATCAGAATGACACATCAGTGTTCCCACACACAAAATTAATCTTTTCTAAAAATATCAAACATCTTTCTATACATTGTAATTCAGGAGGAATACCATTTAATATGATATTTATTCCAACAAATGAGCAAACTATCATAAAATATTTAACTTAGTGAAAATTTTGTTGATAATAATGTGTGTGTTAACAATGAAAACAATAGGTTATTAAGAAGAAGTCGAGAACTTGTATTACGAGCACGATGAGTGTTTGTGTAGCGTTTTTAAAGTAGGAGGCAAGCAGCAGTTAGTATCAATAAATATATATCACACTATAAGTTTACAAAATTGTGATCGAGATATAAATTTATGTCAAGTAGTATATTTATACAAATTCTAGACCACATGTAAGCTCTCACCAAACCAGTGATATATACAGCTTATTACAAATCCGAAGACACACTATACCTTAATTGTTTTACCTCCTAACAACAATAAAATCCATTTCATAAAAATAATCAAAATCACTTTCTATGGCAGTGCAACGGGTGGCCATTTGGTTCATTATATGTTATAAATTAAGTTACCATTTTAATATGTTTCAGCATATAACCAATATAATATATTAATTATTATATATAATTATAAAAAAATTATATCACATAAAATTTATTAATATATATATACTAAATTCTATAATTTTGCAAAATTAAATTTAAGAAAGCTTCTAGTTTTTTGTCAAAAAAGCATATATATTATTAATTATTATATATATATAACAGGCTATTAATCACACTAAAAAATCCACGAAATCAATCTACCATATAGTATTTATTTACACTCTTTGCACAAAAACACAAAGAATAAAACCCAATCCCATTATTTGATTTCCTATTACGATTGAATCCAAAATATGAAAATAAAAGATGCAGGCATACATATCCCGCACTATTAATATCTTTTCCTTGCTATCAAATATCTCCATAAAAATCTGTATAAAGAAAATCACACACTACTAACACTTATAATGCACACCTCACTATCGATCATATTATTCTCCCTGAAAGCCTACAATACCTATACACCATAATACACCAAAAAAATAACTTAACAACAATGAACTAGCATAAGAATAATGAATTTATGAAACACACACAAAATAAAACAATCATCTATCTTTCGCCACAACTCTTATACATCTACACACATAAGAACTTGATCCCAGAAGATCTGCCTTGATATAAAATCCACGTCATCACTGAGCAAATCTCTCTCTCATTTAGATTCTTATCGAAAAACACGCATAAAAGTCCTCGTAGTTCTACCTCCCTTAAACACACCCATCTTCCCCCGCACCATTTTCCTAAATGGAAGATTGCATTATGGGGAAACTCTTGTGAAATAGACCTTCTCAACTCGTGATTTCCAATTCAGCATTTTACATGAGAAAAACGTGCAAATTTGTCATTCCAGTAAAAAACTCACAACATTCTCCCTCTCTCGTGGACAATATAAAAATTGGAGAAGAACAGAACCTTGAGGAAACACCACAATTAACAGAAAGGGAGGTTGCTTCTTCAACAAGTGCCAATATGAACAATTTGGAGAGGAAACTAGAGCACTGGAAGCAAGAGGAGAAACCCAAAGAAAGGAGTTTAGAAGAGTAGCTACGACGTGCCATCAGCAAGTAAATCCACTGAGCTTTAAATTAAGATGCAAACTTTTCACATTTAACAGAACATGTTTTTGCCTCTTAGGTAGCCATAATGTAAAAACTATACAAGTTAAGAACATGCCGAAATCTTTGAAAAGGTTCTCAAAGAAATGCAATTTACGTTAATAAATAGTCATATATCAGTGGATATGAAAATATGTAAGCCTAGGAGAGATGAAATTATATCGAACCACTAATATAAGTCCTAATAAGAGACCCAAAATATCACAAAAACAAATTATATGATGGCTCTAACCAGAAGAAGCGTGGAAACTTTTAAAAGGAATCACACTAGACTACATGCACACACATAAAAAGTCCTCATGAACTAATTCTATAAGCTACATATACCTGAGAAAAACACAGAAAACTCGCTAATTCCTATTACCCTCAATCAACAGGTGAATACTATAATATACGACAGCATAATAATACCAACACACAGAAACTTAAAGGCAATTATACAAAACCAATGAGAGTTTCGCAGAAAGAAAAATAGGTAGAGAGGCAGAAAATTATTTAGGAATGCCATATTGCCCTTGAAACATGTTAGTTGGGTTTCACCAGATGAGAAAAGACATGGTAGTCTTCACAGACTAGAAAAGTTATACAGCGTTTAGTAAAAAGTTGTTGCCGATGCACAGACTCCCAAAAATGTTGAATTATTTGTTGCACCACCTTCTCGATACCACATACACTTGTTGCCGTTGCGACAGACTCCCTAGATTGTTGAATTATTTGTTGCACGGAATGAAGATAACCCGTTTCATGGATTGCCCAGCTTGCAGTTTCGTTGTAATAAAGGAACGAGAAACAATGAAACAAAAAAAGATAGTTAAGCTTTGCTCTCACAGTTTGAGTTACTCGACGGCTATCAAAACGCATAAAAGGTTCCGATAATAAATTCGCAGATAGTTTATCATGCAACATAGAAAATTGCAATGAGGATGAAGAGGAAATCTGGAAGAAGAACGGTATTACAGAGGGGGGGGGGAGTGCGCGGAAGAGGGGAAGGGTGAAATACTAGACAGTATAAGAACAAAATTGTACTAGTATCATTTTTCCAATGAAGAGCCAATCCTCCTTGCATAAAACAGAAGAAGTTTGTAACAGCTATGAGACATAAAAAAATAAGCTTGAAGTTCTAGTCAAATTTAAAATTATTTTTAAACGGACTAATCGAGAACCGCATTAATATATTATTTAATAATAATAGTATATTAATATACCTCACAACTACACAAAACACCTTATTATCTAAAAAATTAAATTAAATATATACTGAATTACTATATTTAACGAACTTATATGTTAAATTATTTTACTATATGAGTTATATATTATATATATAAAAATTAGTAAGGTTAATACTCCTTTGGATCGCTCTACATTAAATTCCTTACTTCATGAGAATTTATTTTTTTCTCTAAATAAATTCTAAATATCTTCAACATTATTATTAGACAATAAAATTAATATATAAGAATAACTTCAATTATTATTATTACCAAAATAATATAGTAGTAGTATTATAATAAAAACATGCTATTGTAGTAGTCAAAAACAATCACTATATCCACGTATTATATAATACTGTCCTTCAGCTAAATAAATATACTCACTTATATATAGAAAAATAATATCTGCATCCAAATCCACGGATATACTATATATTATGTTCAGGTGATAGACGAAGATAGGCCATTTTTATTTTTCGATATTATCATAATAATTGACTAAATGTTTCCAAGTTCTTTTCGATTGTAAATTTACCACAATAAAATAATATTATTATCTAAATAATTAGGAATAATACTATAATGCAGCATTCCAAAAGAAATATATATTATATTATATATATAGATTATATTATAAACAGTATTAATTACAATATATATAATTATCACGAATAAGTGCACAAAACCATATTAGATATATATATATTATATATATTATATTATATTAACACTTTCTCAACTTAATTAAATCACTTTCAAAATATTAACAGAATACAAATTCAATAATTCCAATCTAACAATTTATTACTTCAATTTAGAATTGAATTCAATTTTACTATCGATCTTAGAAAGAATATGTTTAATTCATTTTGATAATTTATATATGCCATTTTAATAATATTAGAACTCAATAATATATATATATATACTATATATATATATAGGCCAGTATAAAAACATTTCTCTTGCACAAAAACATAAGTATCTTTTAAAAAATATATATCTCCACACAAATGTAAAACGAATACAGAAAACTGCGTGTCAAAATTATGGACAAAAATATAAATTTGTTATAATGAGAATTCATTAAAGTGTCAAAAAATACTTACAAAATATCTAAACACAAGCAGAAAAGAAACATTCTTTGTGACCTCTACCTTACCAAAATATAATAATTTCACACAGTGGTTTAAATGTAAAAATAATTATATATATAAATAACAAACTAAATAATTATTTGACTTAAATATCCTAGATAAGTTAATATGATTAGAACGCCACATTACGTAGACGCTTTTTTTTTGTTTCTTCGTATAATTTCCCGCGATTGAATGAATATTTTGATAGGGCAAAACACTTATGGCTCTGAGCTCGACGTAAAACATAATAAGAGGGACGTTTTCCATACCCTAGGAGAGCTAGCGGAGGTAACCCCGGTCGACACCCAAATACCAAAAGCGGGTAGTTCCAGAAAGTAACCACTCCCGGAGGACCATCACATTATTAGTCTCAACCCTTAGTTCCCCGAGGCCTGAGTATATCCCGACTCCGGATATCATCTGGTGTATTTATACCCAGCCTGGTGTGATTCATTACTAAAAAAAAAAAAAGCAAATAAATTATATTATGAAAGAGAATAAATCCTATCCTAATTTTTATCGTAAAACCAATAAAAATGGTCTCAAATAGGCTTCTAATCAAAAAATTACTTATAGATTATTAACAATAATTTTTTTATTATATTATTATTTTACATTTCTTATGTGAAAATTTACCAGGATTCCCCAAAAATGTATTTCCTTTTCCTTGTAGCTATTGTAGTTTGAAATAATTTTATTTTTTTTTTTTTTATTTTTTTTTATTATTTACATTTCCATGATCAATTTGGACCAGCATTTCCAGCAATGTATTCCTTTCTGTACTAGCATAATATTTTAAGATACATTAGACGGACAAATCGATAAATGGCTGAACCCAACTACTATATATTATATATATATATATATATATAATAACTATAATATAATATATATATAAATATATATAAATATTAATTATATATATTATATATATATACCTAATATAATAAAAATAATATTATATTATTTATAAATACTAGTATATATATATATTAGTTGAGCGAGTAGGCTAATTTAGTTCAACATAAACTCTAATTTTGACTGATGAAAATCTAAGAACTCATTGAAAAGCGGATAATGAAAATGAAAATATAAAAAATAAAAAAAAAAAAAACCCTGTTAAACCATAAAAAAGAGAATTTAGAAGAAAGAATTAGAGAAGAGAGCCAAGCCAACACAAGAGCTTGCAACGCAGGATCAGAAGTTTGAGTGC